>JBAJNP010003259.1:0-40907 GCA_036877545.1 Yasuhikotakia modesta | reverse complement strand
GGCTTACTTGCAACTACCCCAATCCTACACGAAAAAGAACATTTAAAGGGGAAAGGTTTAATATATGAATAATATAATATATATGAATAACATAAATAAAGAAAACTTTAAATAATTTATAACTTTTTTTCTTCATGAGGAATACACCACATTGTTGCTCAATTTATGATGTCATAACTAAAATAATGACAAATCAACAAGTTTTACAGTAGTTTACGGTGGAGAATAGCACGTCACACTGCAGGACATGTCTGTTTTCTAAAAGAATTTAATTTAGTAAACATTTACTTAAATCAAACAAAATGACACAAATAGACAAATTGAGGCACTAACGGCCAGCTAAGTATGCAGCCTGTCTCTCTTTTTCTCTTACATTCTCTCACTTGTTCTCTATGTCTGCTTGCTGCAAGGCAATGATATTTATTATTAGGAATATCATTTGTATTAATCAAAAGGATAAATGACTGGTTTGGCTATCTGAATGCCTCATTTAGAGAAACTTCACTCCTGTGTCACTGTTATAAATTACTGGCAAGGTTTTGTTTAACCTGAGGCTTTTTGTTATATATATTTTTTTAAAGTATAAAAAAGCTGTTCTGTATTTATTTGACTGATAAATACCCAATACCTTTGGAAAATATAAAACGTATAATAATAATAATAATAAGATATAAATAATAATAAGAAATAAAAAAAGTCATTTTTTAACTATTTGTGTCAGTGACACTTTTATAAAATAAGAGCAAAGGGAAACAATCTAATGCGCTACATGTATCAGTACATAAACACCAAACACCCCTCACCAACCATCTAAATATCTGAAATATCTGAGTCTGAAATTTTCAAATGTGAATTCCTCCACCGCCTCTCAGTCTGCCGTATCTCTGCATGATTAAATTATTCAGAGCTACAAACTACAATCATGCTTTATTAAAAATTATTACAAAATTCTTACTGGCGTGTGCAGATGTGAAAGAATTTATTGCCTGCTTGTTTTTCTCATTTGCATCATTGATTCTGTGGGAGTTTAGCGAGCGATGTTACTGCTTTTTATACCTCTTTTTTCTCTTGAATTCTTGACATCTTGTGGAACCCACAGGCTGATTTTATTTATCTGCGTTTATGACTTTTATTGGCCACAAAAGTGTGTATCCCTAAAAAATCAGAAGCACTGAGCTTCTTGTACGTCTTATTAAACAATGTGCCCTCATAATGACACACACACGCATGTAACTTCTTATTCTATATGGTATTTGTCCATCACAAAACAAATTAATCACTTTTATTTGGAATAATAGAGCTTTCATGTGAGGACTTACACAATGAGCAATACAGTAGCACAACCGGACATGAAACTGTATCAAATCTTCATCTGAGGTATTACTCAAATCTTTATTTATTTCCATACATTAAATATACATGGAAAATTTACACTTCAAAGTTCCGCCCATTACAAGAGCCATTACTTATACTTGTTACACAAGTTCCCTATGGCCGCACTATGAATGATTTAACAGCGAGTTACAGTAAACTAAATTCAATTTTCGTTTAAAGCAGCCACTTAAAAGCGAGAGGGAGAGAAAGGCAACATGCTCACAGTTGAATCCTGAGCTATGACTGGCTACTTTAGCAATTAAAATCCAGGGCAAAGACATAGCAGCTTCGTTTGGCCCACAGACTGCACCATTCATCATCCCAGCTGCCACAAAATAGCAGTAGATGGATTCTTTGATTTTAGCTTTGGAAGAACATAAATCAAAATCTAAACCATGGGCTGTCAGGGCCATCACTAGAATTATCCATTTGAGAGAGAGGGAGGGAGGGTGTGTGAGTGAGAGAGTCTTATATTTAAGACTAAGAGTTTCTCATTGTTTCTCTGTTTGTGCTTCTTTTTCTCCTTCTTCACCTTAACCACATAAACATGAGTCCTCACACTAAATCTCACACATACTGGAGCTCCTACATATATGAACATGTCTACATGCATCTGAGATAGCTGCCACACATTTCTGAACATTTAAACAGCTATTATCCTCAAAGTTCATACTGGACCTTGTTGTTCACTTTTAGAGGTCAGTTAAATTCAAAATTTGGATGCCAATAACAGCGAACCTTCAGCTCTAAATAATGTATTTGTACCCATTTTTCTAACAAAAATCTTAAATGGTGTTTAAAAGCTATATGCAACGAAAAAAGCACACACTGTAGGTAAGAAACGCAGTTAAAAAATAGGAAAGACATGCCTAACTTGCATACTGTAGCAGTGCCTTTGATAAGTTCATGGAAATTCTCGCACTCTTTCTCTCAATAGCAGCTCCCTTCTGAGAGTGTGTTCAAGATTGCTCTCTCACAGGGCAGTTCCACTTTATACCTGAGAGACCAAACCAAGCTGGATTAAGCCTTATGCACACTTTAGCCCTTCTTCTACTCCTAAATGCCTGTTATGGTGAGATGGATTCACTTCAGCACACACACACTCACACACTCCCTATATTGTTGCTCTCATGAGACCTTTCATGAGGCACCGCCAGACTAACAGAAGACCTAATTTTAGTGTGGAGATGAGAAGGAAAGGATGAGCAGGAAGTGTAAAAGGAAAAAAGGGAAGAGGACAAGGGTCTCAGGGGTCTTAACTTGCTCCTCTTCTTAAGTGAGGAAAGACACTCAACTCCCACCAGTTATCAGTTGTTCCAATTGTTCTCCTGATCATTTTTCTCCTTAAAGGGATAGTTCACCTCAAAATCATTTAGTATGTTGTGTTGTTTCAAACCTTTATGCTTTTTTCTCTATGTTGTGTTACATCAACAGCTGTGACACAAATGTAAATAATATGTAAATAATGATAGATTTTTGCTGGTGCAAATTTACTGTTGCTTTAATACATCTTCATAGTTAGATTGTATTTCTTTGCATTAGCTTTACCAAGCAAACCTATAATATTTTTGACCAAAATACCAAACTTTACCAAAGTGAATGAAAATATTATTATCTGTTAAATTCCTCACAAACTGTTTAGCGATCATTAATTTGATGGAGGCACTTACAAAGTTTGCAAAGTTTTCTTTGTTGTGTGTGTAGGGGCAATATGGACGACACCTGTCAATGCAGAGACATTTGTCTCTGTCGTTCTTTTCTCCATTTCCTCTCTTTCTCTGTCTCTCTGCTCGTGTGACTGAGGAGCCGCAGCACTGAGAGCTTCACATTTAGCCTAAAACTGATAATACTGCTGTATTACTGCTGTCGAGGCCAATTACAAGCTGATTCAATCAAAAATAAAGCAAAGCATAAAACGACCTATTTTAATTCCCGCTGCTCCCCAGCAACATTCAATTACATCTTCTCATGGTCTCCAATTAAAGTCTTATTTAATGTTTAAAGCATATTACTTTTCATTATTACGCCAGCCAGTAACAAAGTCAGCAAAGGTATAAAAGCTTCTTCCTTTTGTTTTGGGTGATATTGCCATTGAGTTCCTGAAACAAATTAGAGAGATGGAGAGAGTGAGAAATGAACAGAGAGAGAGAGAAAGGATCATTTAACAAAGGATGGAAAGAAAAAAAATCAGAGGACAGATATGAGTGTATATATGTGTCTGTGTGTATATAGATAGATAAAGAGATTGCATATATATATATATATATATATATGCTCCAAATAAAATCCTTCTATTGTTTTGCTGTACTTTGCTGTAATCAAGTAAAACAAGGGTCATATTTCTTGAGGTTGTATTTGCTTCTCTCAGGGATATTAAAGATTTTTTAAGTGGCAGTGTTATAAATGATCTGTGTTGAGGCAGTAAAGAAGCTGTTTTTGCTTTAATACTATTCAGAACACGGTTAATGATGAACACATTCAACATAAGAGAGATGAAGATAAACCCTTTAGAATCAGCCTTCAGTTCTTTCACAGGAGCGTCTGTTGCCATTGTTGTTGCATTGTTTGCTATAGGCACTCAATGAACAACACAAGAGTCAGTTCATCCCATTTATGAAATGGGTTGTTCATTAGCCCATTGATCAAGTGGGTCCATCCTGTCACCAACATACAGCTGGCCAGCGGTCTAGCCCAAACACACACACACACCTTCCACCCCACACTACGGTGGTGAGGACTCTGGTAACTGGGGTCAAAGGTTGTGTGTAGTAATCCATCTAAGCAGCGTGACAGCAGCAGCTAATAAATCACTCATTCATGGTTTAATCCATCGTCTGTCCTCAGTGCAGCCTGGAAAACAATGCGCCAGTAACACTGTCTCACTTTTCAAGCCCGAATGCTGTAATTTACTGCCTGTGATCTCATCCTGAGCTCTGAGAATTCTGTGTGGACACTGTAAGGATCAAATCTCCAAAACCGTTGTTACACTTCATTCATTTTACTTGTTTTTCTTCAAATTTATGTGCGATCACAGAGCAGATTTGTATTGCTGTACTTCACAGTAAATTAAAGTTATTATTCATTTAGAACAGTACAAATTGTTGTCATATACCAAGAGTCCTGCAGAGAAAACAAACACAGACCAGCATAACTTGGTCTCACCTAATTAGTCACTGTACTAACTAGCTTTGGTGGTCAAGCTGGCAAAGACAGCCACACCGCAATAAAAGATAGAATGTAATGTTTATATAATACAAAGGACTCATGTTGGGCAGTGAAATATGCAGTATTTATGCTGCTTTTGGCCCCAGAGGAGACAGCTATTAGATTGCAGGAGGCTTTTGAGCAACCACAACTTTAATTTGTTCCATCTCTATCTGTCGCTGTCTCACGGTTCTCTCTATTTTCTGAATTCCTCTTGTCTTCCGATGTGTGACACCTCACCTGACAATGAGGAGGAAAATGAGAAAGAGAGAGAAAGAGAGAGAGAGAGAGAGAAAGAGGAGTATAAAAGCCTACAGTTTAATTACCTGCCTGCCTCCACCAAAAAACTACAACCCTGCTACAAAAGACAGCTCTGCTAATCAAAATAATTAAATACTGACCCATTAAAGTGAGAACATGAGGACAGACGTCCTGTCACTCTTTCTCTTTTTGCACATCCTCCTCTTCCTCACTCCATTGCCTCTGTCTGTTTTCTCCAGCTCCAAACATTCCATCATCCATGCCTGCCACTAGCCCAACTTTGCTTAGCATGGACAACGATGCCTCTGTATTTATTTGTTGTGAGCATCCCACTCAGATTAAAAGTCCCAGGGTTGAAACCCTGAGAGCGAGAGGGGCTCAAAGTAATAAAACTAGTGATTAGCTATTCCCACCAATGCGTTCGAAAGGGGAAGGGGGAAAACGAAAGGTAGTGGCACCTCATTACGGCACTGCACTTGGCTGCTTTTATCTGTAATTGGACTATATAGGCCTTCATTATAATTTACTTTCTTGGTCCCCCTCCTCGTCTCTACAAGCACCCAAACTGATAATGCAGACAAGCAGAACAGAGCAGTCCTGTTAGTAGCTGTAGAAACTGACACCATTTAATGGCTAATTATAACAACTAAATTAAAGAATAGGCTTGGAGAGGCAGCGTGATAATGCTAGCACTCCACTTAAGAGCATCAGCGTCAGCTGAGGGTGTGTTCACCGATAAGATAAAAAGAACAAATTAAACAATGTTGCCAACTTACAGCCGAACACGCTATGGAAAATACACTTATTTTTCAAGCCAGTTTTGCTCCCGGGTGTTGCAGACGACAGGAAAACGAATGTTCTGTTATGTAGGGGCCGAGTGGCTTAAGAGCTTGAATTCATTTCATTTTTTTCTCCCTGAACTATTATCCACTCCCACTAGGATGCATTTTTAGCGTGTATCTCTTGAAGTGCAATACAATAGTCGTTGCCAGTGATGGAAGTGAAGCACTAGCAAATACAGCTAATTACATCTGATACTCAGCGTGGCGCCTCAGTAAGCAACGACTGCAATGAATAAGAGGTTGAACTTGTTGTGAGCCCTTACAAATCAAATCTCTAAGGGGAAAATTTCAATGTCGCTCCTGGTATTTTGGTCTGGCTAAAGGAATATAAGAGTTTGCCTGAAGTCACTTCTGAAACATTAAAGCATTTTGAAGTACACTCAAAAAAAACACTCAAAATAAGGCTTTTACCTTCTCTACTCCCTACGCAAACTGTCTAGATGCTTAAAGGAAGTGAAGTCTGTTAAGAGATCCTCCAGAACGGTTCTCTGTTGGACACCTCTGTCCCATCAATAAGTGCCATCTTGCCTCCTGCTGCAGACTGGCACAGGGCTGGCAGTTCAACAGGCTAAGCTGGCAGGATAAGGGACGTTATACCCACCCCCCCCGTCATGGCAGTCTGGCAGGCCTGACGGAGGGCCACAGAGCTGCCTGCTTAATGTCATTCTCCTGGATCCTCCTGCCACTCACCCAGACTAAGCACTTACCTGATTGATGGACATGCAGGAGGCTTTGATGGTGGCGGTGGTGATGTTGGAAGTTCTGGTAATGATGGGGATTTCTGAAGCATGTTCTCACCACAGACTCTGATTATGTAGGAACGAGTGAGAGTGAGAGCAGCGACAACATGGCTGATCCGGCTTAGCTTCATGGGGAACTAAAACAGCCATCAATGTGCCACCAGCGGTCGTGTCACAGGGGGTGACACAAAACCCTGGATTTATTAAAAGAAGCTAAACATCTTCCTATAGGGACACAGCTGCCCAGTGTGTGTAATAGAAAGAGAGAGAGAGAGAGAGAGAGCTTTGATAATACTCTAGCTAGGACTAGCTGTTAATCGCTAGCAGCAACTTTGTGACATTGGAGTTTGTGTCATAACTGGGTTTTGATCACCAGCATGCATGTCTACACTTCTAATCCTAAACACAAACTGTGCATGTGTGTTTTACACTTAAAAATGTGGTTTACACTTCATCTTCACTACCTCTGACATTCAACTCAGTTTGAATAAAACACACTATGTTACAAAGTGTGCATACATCACAAGTCAAGGGCCCTGTAAATAAGATTCATTCAAGAGGCTCTATCTTCTCACATCATTCCTCTCTCTCTCTCTCTCTCTCTCTCTCTCCGTAGGCCTAATTTCACTGTTGCATGAAACTGAGCCTAATGAACAGGCACTGCTTAAACATTTCACCCCCCCATCTTTTTTCCACAATAACCTCTCTAACCTGAGGGAACGCACACCTTGAGCTTATTCAGCAAAAGTCAAATGCCAGCACCTCAGTCTCTCATTCAGAACTCACTCTTCTGCATCTGTGAGCATGCACTCACATTTACGCATGGAATGGTAAATTCCGTCTGCAAATTCCTCTCCAATCCAAAGAGGAAAAATTGATGAAAAGATACAAAAAGCCTGTCTGTAGACATTTGGTGGTTTTAAGTGGAAATGGAAGTAAAGTGGCCCAGGGGCTGGTCCCTGTTAGGTCTCTCACATAAGATGGTCTAGCAGGAACGAGGTAAAACCCCTGAAATAACCTCATTAAAAAGACACCATATCGGTCTCTGCACAATGAACTCATAGCTGAAAAATTTCTGACCTGGAAAGAGGCTGAAGGAGTCAATGATGGTACGTTGGAGAGCACCATATCTTTCCTGTTGCCACAAAAGAAAGGTAGACACATTTAAAAATGGTCCATGTATTCTTTATTATCCCTTGTTTCATATTTTCTTATATTACAAGGTCTGCAGTCACGCTATTGTTTGTGGGTCTAATTAAAGCTGTGGGGAAATGAAGTGGGAAGAAAAACTGTATCTTAGCACTCATGGTTTAACATTTTAGTTATCTTAGCTGTACTGCATCCTTTGTTTGGATGTTAATACTGTATATATTTCACCTCTTAATATGTAGACAAGGTTGCAGAATACACCTCCTTAATAGAGCAGATGTCATACTACGTTAATTTTTCTTTGCTTCACAAAAGCATGTCAGATGTACTGCAATGGGTCACAGAGCTTTTGTTTTAACAATGATATTTTAGCCTGACTTCTACAACAAAATTTAGACAATCCTTCAAAGGCCTGATGATTCATTCAGCATTCACTAACAAGCATCTCCTAAACAAGTCGTTTAGCCGTGTCGAGTAATGAGTTTACCGAGACATTCGGCTGAAATCAATAAACATTTTTCCCCTCAGTGTCAGTGTCCCTAGGTTGAGAACTCAGTCACTCTACCCACAAATCTCCCAGACATGTAGTGCAATTAATAGCTAAAGCCCACCGATGTAAGGAAATAATCACTGCTTTGATTTCTCACATCAATACAAGCTTGGCCACTTTGATATGCAGGCCTGCCTTGATGAGTCTTATAAATATATTAAAATAAGTTTAATTACCAATTCAAATGTCGACAAGCCTCAAGTATTACAGCACATACAATAAAAGCACACAACGGCAGGAAGTAAGACACAAAAATAAAGGGCTGTGAAGAACAAAAAGATGGAGTTCCTGGCACGTGTTTAGCCCCGTGTTTCTACATCACCTTTCATCTTATTTTAAGGCCAGGGAAATCAAATGTGCCCCTCGTCGTTTTGATTTCTTCATTTCTCAGAGAAAATATTCTGTTTAATTATTTCTTCCTCATGCAATTTTAATGGCCTCTGATCCCTTTTGAAAGTGCGATGGGGCCATGAAGTACATATGTCAGTATTTGCTCTTAACTCTACAAAAGTTGCTAAGATAAAAAGGTGCCGGGTGCCATTGATGTGTGCTTTAACAGATTTGCTTCACTTAGTTCGGTTAATTTAACACTGAAGTCTGATGCAGTTCTGGTGGGTCATGATCAGAGACAGAAACAACTAAACCTGGAAATGCATTTGAAATTCTGTTTTCCTTCTACTTACTGTACTTTTGTTTATACCCTTTCTACTGACATAATCTCTGGTCAGGATATGCAGTATATATGGTCAGGATATGTGTATTTCTAATCACTTCACTCATATATAAATATTATTTCTGCTTATAGAGAAGTCTGATATTTTAAAAAATGATTTAGGGTCATTAATGAGTTGTCATTAGAGTAACATATCAAACTTAAGATGTCTGACGTGTGACTGTGGCACAGTGACAAGAGAAGCAACTTTAAAAGCTAAAGTAAAAGCTACCAGTTGACTCATTAAAACCCCAATAATTACATACATCCACATACATCTTCACACCTTTAATTGCTCTCATTTGTGTTTGCCCATATTCCTCTGTTGTCAGCAGTTTGCTGAGTGTGTGTGTCTGAGCAAACCAAATGAAAGAAGGGAAAACAATTCAGTTAACTGTAATCTGTAGCTTATTGTTTGTGTAGGCCGATGTCATTGTTTTATTGCAACCTACATATAGAGACTTTCATTTTGTACTGTAATCTTTTTAGCAGTCTTTTACAACATCATTTCATTTCTCTTCTTTCAAAAAGTTTTGGCAACACTGACACATACTGTACAAACAAACAAAAAGGTATACTGTAAAACACTTTTGTAATCTATACAACAATAATCTATAATACAGCAATGTGATCAGTCATATTTGTATGAGAATATCAGAAACTAATGGTTGTGAGATTTTATATATTAAAGAATTAAAATGACATGAATGTAAAAACAGACCACAGCACAAATTGTTCTGGAATTTAGAAGTTAGGGGTAGTATTTCAGCCCCACCAGAGACCCCTGACACGCTGACATATTTTCTTCTTTAAAATAATAACTTAACTTACACTGCAAGTTTTAAATCAATTGGTGCATATCTGTTTTGTTGCTATGTTCGGTAGAGATAGTTAGATCTCTGTAAATGTGCCATTGTTTGTCTGCTGTTGCCAGCCATTACTCTGAAGTGACACTGTGAGGGATGATGCGTATGTTGGCTGTTTTTGGCACCGATATGGTCCATTGCAGCGCTTGTCTCTGTGCCCTTCAATGCCTTCTACAGCCTGGGGTGCAAACACACATATGCACACATGTACACACACAAACACACTGACTAAGACACTCACACAAACACTGCGAACAAGCGGGCCACAGCCATGGTCAACAGTGACACTGTTGCCCTGCCACTGCTGAGTTATTATCTAATCTGATGCTCTGCACAACATTACATTTGTCAATCTGTTCTGTGAGGCTACTGCTTTCTGGCGAAATGTAGCAAAACAGATTATGACTACAAACATATTCCCATAATGCCTAAAGGCTACCTGGTGCCTGCTCTCTTCTGTATCAGATGCATGACATGAGTGATTTGTGTGTATGTGTGTGACAGAATAACGGACCCCTCAGATTTACAATAAAAGTGTATTTTCCAGACAAATAGCACTCTGCACAAACTTGGAATTAATTTCCTTTTTGTCATTATTGCTTCGTTTAACTAACACAAACTCTAATGAACACAGAAATACTGAGTGCAAACAAAATATTGGGTAAAAGATCAATTCATTGTCTCCCATCTTGGAGATTGCTGCAATGCATTGTGGGATTGATGCCACCCTAAATGAGTCTTAAAAGGCAGCTCTGCATAGGCAAGCTCACTAGGCTTTGGTATGTCTAGTACTGCAAATAAGATGGAAAATTTGGAGTCAATATCTTATTGCCTATAATAGTTAATTATGATAACTTGGAGACATAAACCTCATTATGTTTTATATATTTTTTTAATTTCCCCAAAACTCACTTACCATTGAGGCAAAGTTGTTTAGCAATCCAATAACATGAGGCAATAACATTGATATTTATAGCTGTCTAATTGCCTCTAATCAAGATGGAATACCTTAAGTGATTCTGCCTCAAGTTGTTAATAAACCCATAATAATGCAATAAGGTGGCTTTAGGAACACCTCACAGACTGACAGAAGATGGGAAAACTCTTGTCAATATGATGCGTTTGATCTGTTGGTGACAGTAACAGACTGGTGGAGCTTTTTTCCTGGTGGAGAAATTGATGTGGGCTCCAGGAAGAAAGAAAAACGGATGCTGTCACAGTCTGTCACAACTGCAGGATGTCTAGGACACAATGCAATAGGAGAAACCGGCCAATCAGAGAAGCGCAATCAAATATTCAACAGCAGATGGACACAGTCATTATTTATCTATACAAATACATGATAATTAACATGAAAGTTAAACAGGGTTAGAAGTCAGTCTTTCACGTTCAAAGGTTTCTTCTGAAAGCTGCTTAGATACTTATATCCGAATCTTATAAACATCCATGTTTTGCAAATGTTGCTTGTCTTGGTAACTCAGTAACTATGTAAAAATATCTGAATACAAAAATGGCTCTCTTATTCTTTCCATTAAAGAGAGGCAATACTGTACAGACACAAAGGAGCATTTGCTAAAAGTAGAATGTTGTTTCAATAGAATTTTAATGTTGAAGAGAAAAATGATGAAACCAATGTGTACAACACAGGTAACCGAGTCTGTTTTGCCTCCACACATACTTTCATATACACAAACGGTGCGCTAAGCCAAAGTCATTTCTTCCCTTGCATTTTATTGATGAGCCTGTCCTGAGGTGCATCTTAATAATTGTGCATCAGAAAAAGTATAGCTTGGTGATGGATATTTGTACATAATAAACACAGATAAATAGGAGACGCAGCCATTTTTCAACCATTTTATACCATTAACATCTCCCTCAGCAACTGTCAGCTCCATAAAAACCTTCAGATATATTGTGTTTTAATGCCCCTTTATAAAGACAACATAAAAACGCAATATCCAAGAGCCTGTCACTTAGATAAACAAAGCAGAATATTGATTTCCCCCTAAATTGAAGTGGAGAAAAAACAATAATGCTTTATTTGTAGTAACATGAAATTATGAGTGGTAACCATGTTAAATTCTACCTTGCTGTGTCAGTTTCGCACCTTTCTGTAGTTATTCCTGCAGATTCATTTTCTACCTAAAAACTCTGCATCTGCTTATTGCATCAGGATTCAACCCAACATCTTCTCTTACAGCCTATCCTTCCCCTCTGTGACACCAAGGCACCCTATTACCCAGAATGCATTGCAAGACCTGCGATTAACCTTGCCCGAATACGCAAGCAGTCAATAAAACAGGATAAATAGACAAGCTTTTGTTTAAACTTAGAACATAAGTCTGTCAACTGATGCAGCTGGAGTATGACCATATCAAAGCAATATCTTTAACACAGTTCCTCAGGAAGGATGAAGAAAGCTTTAACAAGACAGATACCTAGAGAGTTAGCGCTCCACATCTTTTACAAATAGTGTTACAATGCTTCAAATCGGTGCTCAGTGAGCACTCTGTGAAGTTTCCCACTCGCCTCTCCCTCGTTCCTGTTCACCCCTTATATTAAATCGACCAATCAAAGCATGTCAGTCATGCAGTCTGCCCAGCATCTGACAGCTTGGCAGCTCCAACGCGAAAGTGCCTCATTCATTCTTATGACACGCTTCCGATATCTTAGTGTCTGACTCTCGCAAGGTCCATCAGACCGAACAAAATTGCAACCAGAAGCTATCTGATTTAACACAGGGTGGTATTAGCTGCCTGTCTGACATCTGAACCCTAATGGGGAATAAAGCTAAACTATAAAACAAATGATACTGTTTATTACCTTGATTCTAACATCAAGTGCTAACAAACTCCATTATGGAAAAATAGGCTTTCCACTGAGTTTTGTACCAACAAAGCTGCATATAAAAAAGAAAAACAATGTTTGTTAGATGTTGGATACAGACCATGAGGTGCTCTAGATCGAAGCATGACTACAAAAAGCTATTTTTGTATTTTTTAAAAGTATTTTTAGTTAAACTTAAGGGTATATTGACATTGGCAGAAGCACCCTGTTTGAAACCTGCTTATTTAAACCTGGATACAAACAGAACTGCTCTTAAAAGAAAAAAAAATCACTATTGATTAAAAAAATGGGGCTCTACCACACATTGTGATGAGGCTAAAACATGCAATACTTACTGCCTCTTGACCAATCAATTTTTACCACTCAGGAAGCGAGTTTGTAGGCCATGGATTTGATGTCTGACCAGCAAGCAGCCCTAAAATTACCATGAAAAAAAGAATTGCTTGTCTTAACTGGTTAAAGATGACCTTAGCTAGTCTAACTGGTCTCATAGGCTGCCCAAGGCCCTACAAAACCAACCAATGGACCGGTTTGAGAGACCTGATGTAAACTATTTTTCAGCACTGCAGAGAAACAATATATGATTTGAAGACTGAAGATCTAACACACTAGACATGTTCTAGTAAGACTGCATGCATTTTGAATGCATTTTGTACATATGATTATAATTAGTGTGTTTGTTTTTTATTTATAAGTTTTGTACTAGTGGGAAAGGTTAAGTTGAAAAGTAGCATTCTGCTATGTACAACCCATACTGCTATGTATGTGCAGTATTCTGCCTTGTTTCCTAATGAGACTCCAAAAAGGTTAAGTCCAGTGGCTCACAGTACTAATTAACTACCAATTAAACCCCACTGCCCAGGAGCTTGCAAGCTGGGTCAGTGTTTATCAGAATCTGCCAGGATAAGAAAAAGACACAACTTTTCTCTCTTCTATTTATTTGGTCTAAGTAATTAAAGCTCAGTTGAACTAAAGAATCATTTTGCCCTTATTTTGATTTTTACACACCCCAACCAATTTTTCAATTGTACAACATGATTCAGAGTTGTGGAAGAATTCTATTTTTAAGACATTAGTCAACCGAGCCTGTGAAACATGCTTCCACTCCATCTAAGTAGAATGCATTAGTGACATAATGACGGCTGACAGAGTGTGTGATGCTTTCTTTTCCTCTCATTAGCATGCAGTAAGAGCAGCCAGACATTACCTGTTGATAGCAGAGCAGAGACGCATGCTGATGGACAGATGGATGAGGCGGCTGATGAATTCCTGGCAGGTGCTTTGTCAGAGGAGAAGCAATTTAAACCTCAGGGGAGAGGAGCCATTTAGAGTTCACACTAGATCTGTAATGTAGAAAACAGTCAAATCTTTCCTCTTCCTTATATAATGAAACATTGCACAGCATTGTTTTCTTACAAATGTTGGACACAAGTGAACACGGGCCATCAGGAATTCTTACCTGAAGCTGAGCATCGGTCTGACTGTGATATAGAAAAATGTCCACCAAGGGGTCAATCTCCCTTTCATAGGATGTGACTGATAGATCTAATACCTTTGGAATCAGATAAAACTTTGACAAATGGCCTGGCAGTCAGCTGGTGGGAATCGCATTGTCCTGTGCTCATGCCGGCCTGTCCCTCTCCCATCACGGACCCTGCTGGCTTTGATCAATGGTTCCCACCTGCCACTGCATAGGGCAGCATGCTGTCACATGATTAAAAGAGCTGGAGGATATTGCTTTCTCTCCATTCGCTCGCTGAGAGACAAAACTTCATAAAACTAAGGTGACAGCACTTTCTGTTTGGCTCCCTCACTTTCCAATGTCTGCCACTCGGTTGATCTAGATTGATTTGAGAGCTTTGGCTGATTGGAGAACAGAAGACTGTGGATGAGCTGGGAATGAGAAACATCTGTTTCAGCATGTATCTCTTTGAAAGGGAGCGGCGCTGTCGACAGGACCCTTCATAAAGAAACTAAATATGCATTCTATAGGAAACCCGGTTGGGTTTCATTCTGAAGAGAAGCAGGAGACTTCTTTATCATGTTCATGACCTCATCAGTTGAAATGAACCACTTCACAAAGACCACAAATCAGGCCTGGAAGGCAGATAAGCTAAAACATCGTGGCACAGATGAAGCAAACAGCCCCTCCGCCTGAGTCGGAGGCCGTGATTGACGACGGAGGCAAAGAACTAGGTGTCCCCATGTGAACGCAAAGAGTTGAAGTGCTCAGAACCATCGCACATCACCCCATCTCAGGGACTCTCTGCGTAAAAGCCCATAAATCAGTGCTATCGCTCCCCTCAACCCGTGATAAATCAACCTAGCGATTAGCGTGATGTATGGTGCAAAATGTAAATAACAACAAGTGCTGCTAATTGGCACACAACCTGGCAACAAATCAGTAATGTTAGCTACTGTATGTGCTCAACTGTCATTTTGCATCCCACTCATTACAGAAAGGTGCCATTTCACATGCTTTGTGCCACTTTTTGAATTTATTTGTCATACCAGAAACCTTACAGTTTTTCTGTCTTGTTATACATAGACAGAATGTGTTGCTGCATGCAGTGGATAAATTCAGTATTGTAGGCTATTGCAAAGACACTCATAGGAATAGAGATTACAGTAAGTATCAAAAGGCTTTTTCTGTGTAGAAACAAACCACCACTTAACTGTGTCCCTCTTTCTCTCTCTCTCTCTCTCTGTTTCACTACTATCTTTATTCTAGAACATACTCATGCATACACAGCAAAAAAATAGGGTTTTAGAACTGTAACAAAAATACACCCCCTTCTACAGTAAATGTAGGCTTCAATGTACATTTACGTTTATTCATTTGGCAGACGCTTTTATCCAAAGTGACTTACAGTCAATTCAATGCGTACTTATTTTTAAAGTATACATTGAATTCTTGCATTCCCTGGAATCGAACCCACAACCTTTTCACTGCTAGCGCAATACTTTACCAGTTGAGCTACAGGAAGGCTGCATGCTCTTGTACGGTGTATGAAATGTACGCTTTCTTTGGCCCCCTTGATGTGGTTTCAGGAGATGGTTCTGTAATAAGTCTGGTCTGGGATCCATTTGCCGCCGTTGTACTGGAATTTCCAACTGAACAGAAGGCATTGGAGAATGATGGACACAACAGCTCATCCGTGATTACCTGGTCCTAGTCCACTCATCAGCTCCCCACATGAGGGGCTCCAGATGCCCATGTCCCTGATTTACACTCATAGGAGAGTGAGGAGAGACACCACCTGACAGGAGAGAGGAGAGGAGGTGTAATTACTGCAGGATGTATGGAAGCAGCTAAGACCTGAAAATATCATTGATCAGGGTGAGCTATTGAAAGAAACACATAGAAGCAGCTGACAGAAACATAGCCAGTCATTTCTCATGAAGGCTCCCTTGGAAAAGTGCTGCTCTTGATAGCATGCTAACATTTCCTCAAGTGTAAAAAACTGTTTGGCCAACTGTTTAGTTTTTGGTGGAACATCTGCTGGCCATTTTTGTTCCTTGAAACATTAGCAAGACAGCAGATAGCAAATAGACATAAATGGGAACAACACAAATTTCCTTGAAAGGAACCACTGAAAAATGTAAAGTATATTATGTTTTGTTTAAATATTCTGAAAAAGTATGAAGTGATTCTTAATCATAAGCATGTGCATCTTAAAGGCCCCCAGAGAACTGTTTAAATGTTTTAAATATTTAAAACTTCAATAAAGTTCAGCCAAAAAAACGTAGCTAAAATGTAGCTTTAATAGCTAATGCTATTAAATGGTTGGCTTGGAAGTCAATGACATAATTTATGAAAAGAACACCTGTGGGTGTTGATGAGAGTGTTCATCCTTGCGAGAAAACTCACCTCAGACAAATCGAGTTGCCAGACACAGATATACAATATTCTCTCACGTTACACCTGTTACAATTCCCCTACCGAGCTTCTGTTTCTATGTAAGAGTCAGCTTCAGGTTCATAAAGGCCTGCTGGCATGCTGGCGATGTGTTGTGACCGCTTTATGCAAAGCATGGTATTAGTCAAAGGCCGGCTGGCCCTGACAGGCCTGCAGCGTGAGGTAGATTAATGCCATCCAGGACCACTTTATTATCCACAGACTTTCTTTCATGCTCTCCTAGTCTGTCTCACCATCGCACCTTGCCATTAATTGTCTGTGCCCTTTCCATCTCCTCCCACCCTTGCTTTAGAGTGACGGATACTTGCACCTGCCTCTAGCCACTGCACCCCTCCGAACACCATGTTCATCTAACGCACCGGCCCCTTTGTCCGTATTGCTCAACAGCTGCGGAAAAAAATAACATCTGTGGGCAATCTCTTCTGCCAGGAGACATACAGGAAGTTCTGTCCTCATTTCCTTTGTGCTAGATGTGCTCTCTGGCCCCATTTTAGGTTGCTTGTAAAGAAACTTTTTTCTTTGTGATGCTTGATATCTTTAAGTGGCCTTAATGCATACTTTACAGTGAATATTATTATTATTTTATGAGTTATTGTTTTATGAGAATGTAACCACCGAACACAATAAACAAGACTATATTTTATACTGTAGCTTGCTATTACAGGAGTCAGACTAAAGGGACAACACAAGAAGAAAACATTAAAGCAGTTATTAGGGTACATTGTTATATTATTCACAATCTGCAGTCACCCACATATCAGTTGCTGAGGAAATTATCCTGATACCCCTTTAGCCAGTTGTAAAATTACATACAAATATTTATAGCATATACATGTATACACATTCCAAAACCCACAGATAAACGCACAACAAAATGTTTCACATGGAATTACTCCCCACACTAGATGCAAGATCTATTCAAGGGCCTCTTTTGCTGTTTACAAGTTAGTTGGGCTTAGAAATTTCAGAATATCTAACTTTTATAACACTATTGCCTGCCCCTCAAGCAGCATATGTATTCCAACCCAAGACAAAGAGATGGGTGCCTTTGTTACGCATATGCCCCTGTTTATGTCCACAGGGCATTTGGCAGAACACACCTCCACAGAAATCTATCACTGACAGCAAAACAACCCCTCCAGGAGGTCCTTCTATGAGTTTATATCAACTTCCCAGGTGACAGTGTAGCACCATTAACAATTAATTATCTGAGACGGGCACTAACAGACTGGGTATATACAAGCCTTCTGGGACACAGAGACAAACCAGATGTCACAATGGACCGCCATGTATAATACAGCCCAACACTGTATACACACATACATTTATTCTTTGGCAGAAATATTTATTCAAAGCAACTTACAGTGAATTAAACTCATACATTTTTATCATCACCTGTGTTCCCTGGGTTTGAACCCACAACCTTTGTGCTTCTAATGCAACGCCCTACCAGTTGAGCTACACAGGAACATATGCATGCACCCACTCCCAGTGGATGCTAACAAAGCACCAGCTAACACACTTGGGCATTGAAGGTCTGGTCCAAAAACAAAGGCAGGGTCCACTATAAAAGTGAGAATTCATGAAAATGAGTGAGTGGGTGAGAAAAGAGAGAAGGTGTGGGGGTATAAAGATCAGCCAGTATAACATCCTTCAAAACCTGACATTAAGTATTCAGATGCTACAAAAAAAGCAAAGCGTTAGCAATTAAAATAATCAATCTTCCTGGCGACGGTGTACCCAACATCTGTTCAATAAGTCCCCTATTTTCAGTCTACCGGGAACTGAGAGGGTAACAGGGAGGAGAGAAGGTCCACTTTTAGCTGTCCTTCAGTGATGAAAACCTATCCACCTCTAACACACACACACAGAGAGGCCGGTCCGTACGGGCCTGATGTCAGATGGTTCCACCGTGTTGTTTCCTTTGTTATAAATAACAACAGGCCACCTGGACTTCTTTTGCACACCGGTTTATAGACAGTTCGATATAGGAGGGGGGCCACTAATGATCCTGCAGGCTATGGGCCTCACCGGCACCCCACCCTCCACCTCCCTCCCTCTCTCTCTCGCTCGCTTTCCTCATCCAGGGCTAATGGCACGGAGGGGATTCAGGGTAGGAGTGATGGATGACAGAGACGGATGGCTTGGGACAAAGCATGTGCTGACAAGCAGTGAATACGGGGCAACGTTGCAGAAAGGTCAACACCAGGGAGAGGGAGGAAAGAGGGAAAGTGAACCTCGTGTGACTTTCAAAGTTTTCTCTATCGGCCCTCGTTTGAAAATGTTGTGTGTGAAATGCAGGGCACTAGCTCACGTCTGTGTACTGCTCTGGTCCGCTTTAATGCGAGTTTGTTTGGACCAGAACAGTGCTAAATGAAACTGATATTTTTGACTGTTACTCAGAGAGCATTGTGGTTAATTTACTGAAATTTACTGTAGCATATATGTCATATACATACATACATCAATGTATATGTATATACAGTATGTATATATTCTATATTAACCTGACAATGCCTTTGTGTATAAGGCAAGGTTTATGGCAGAGGCAGAGATTTCCATCTCTGTTGCAACAGTTTTGAAAGTTTCCATAAATGACTCTACCCATAGAATTCTCCCACAAATGCACACAAATCCCTAGAATAGCATTCTATGCTTAAACATTAGCATTTTTACTTTAAGTAGTCAAACCTGTTTATTGGAAGGGAGTGTCCCAATACTTCTGGCAATATAATGTATATGTAATTTATCTGAAGTGACTTACATTCAGTTGCCATTCAGTTTATACATTCAGTTTACACATGTTATCAGTGTGTGTGTTTCCTTGGAATCAAACCCACAACCTTTGGACTGTAAATGCAAAGTCCTCATAACTGCGCTACAGGAACAAACAGCAACCCTGCAGAAATGACACCCTTTACCTTTAAGTAGGACATACACTAATGTGGATTGACACATTCACATGAGCAACACCAGCCTCAGAACTGATCTCTTACACAGTACAGCTCTGATCTACTTTCAATACAATGCCAGAGCCCTATTTCTAAGGGTGCATGTATGAGCATGTTCTGACATTTCCGGGTTAAAAGCTGCGCTCAGAGACTGACAGAGATAGAAAGATTCCCTCAGCTGTGGTACCTGCAAAACGGGCATCTGTGACTGGTGCTCTGAGCACAAAGAAAGCACTCAATTATGTCTGGATCTGCTGGAACATCCAGGCATGAGCGTCTAGTTGCCGTCCCAGAGGATCAAATCTGGCAGATATGCCCAGAACCAGGAGTGGGCAGCCAGAGCTGAATTAGAGTGCGTGTGTTGTGTACACAGGTGTGCGATCGTGAGTGTGTTGAAGCTACATGCTCACATCCCACCAGGGACACTTGTAGGCTGCCACGCTCTCTCCAACCGCCAGTGACCCCCATGTACGACTCCCCATGGCTCCCGTTTTCAGCCCGCTGTTTCTAATCCAAAACAAATGATTTTAGGAAGGAACAGGGCAATGTGGTGGAGGATAGGGGGGCAGAAAAAAAACGAGAGTATTATCACCTTGGCCAAATATCAGGAGCCAAAAAAAAAGAAAGAGAGAGAGCAAGAAAAGAATGTCTATGGGCAAATTCATCTTCTCCCCTGCTACAATCAATCTCTGGCCAAAAGAAATACACAATAACTAGGCAGGAAGAGGCCAAGATTTATGGTCCTGAGACATCTCCACTGACCAGCAACCACTTCACCCCATTCTGCTCCTCTCTCTCTCTCTCTTTCTCTCTCAAGCCATTCCTCTACTATCCCTCCATCCAACCCCCCCATGCCCCCCCCCCCAACACACACACAACACTTACAATGATATACTGTCTTCACTGACTGTTTTACAAGTACATTAGCTTTATTTAATGAGATCAGCAAGTCATTTAACAGTTGCATATGGAGCATGAGGCAAGAGACGCCCACTTACTCAAGCGCTCTTTTAAGTTGTAAAGTACGCTTCAGATCAGATGTTCTGATGCATCAAAAAGTGAACGTGACCCTTCAGGGCGGGGCTGAGGGAAGCAGAGGATGTTCTGTATGTGAGTGTGCTGGAGGAGAGATTTATGGCATGTTTGGCCTGATATGTGCTCAACAGACCCACTGACATACAGGAGGTGCAACACATTAGAAGGGTACAGATTTAATACAGATGTGGGGCCCTTTAAAGGACCTGTACTCTGTAGAATTTATGCCAGCAGCATTTAGATGTTTTCAGATGAATTTGGCAGAAATGTCCAATGCCACTAAAATAGTTTAAATTTAAATCACTATTATTTCTAATATCCTTGTTAATGAAGTTGTTTTCTTAATATGCAAGTACATGTAAAATAAGATACTTAAAATAAGTTTAATATGTTTTATGCAAACTTATGTATCTGACATAATACAAGACTAGTGTAAAACCTGTTTTACTCTCAATGTAAATCTGTTGTTATATAATTAAATAGTTTTCAGATACACTAATTGTTCATTTTTGCCAAATTTTTATTTGATCATTTCATACAACTAATGCTATATGTACTGAGCCCTTTATAGATCTATTGATTCATCGTGACAACAAACAAAAACATACAACAGAATAATACAAACACTGAAGCCTGAAACCCTCACTGGGGTGTGTGTGTGTGTGTGGGTAAGTGTGCATTTTCCAAAAGCCCCAGAGATCAGAGAAGAGCTGTTCTTGCACACAGAGGTAAAAATTCATTTCTTGAGAGCTATATATCAAGCGGTATTTGTTTAATGAGTGCTCCTGTGGAAAGATATATAGAACATGTCAGGCGTCCACTTGCAATGCGTTCTGGGATACAGATAACATCACAGAATGTGACCGCTCACTCTGTCTCAACACCCCATTCGCTTTATCTGCCTCTTTCCTGGCCTATTATAAATGAGGAGCTACGAAAGAACAGGGAACAAAAATAATGGAGCTAGAAAAAAGGCTCACCAACACTCCACAAAGTACCCAAAACAAACAAACAAACAAAGGTACCGGCACCACACTACCCAGACAAACATTTTGTTAACATTTCATTAAAGCACTTCAACCGTCAAGGTGTCGTGATGTGTAAACTTCTTAAAAAACGAGCCTTGTTTGTGGTCATTCTTTATCGTCTGAATCTCCTGGACTTGTGTTGCGATGAACTTGTTGTTTGGCATGCTTAACTAACCTGCGCTCTCCTCAGGCAAGTCTTTGCTCCTTTTAAAATATGGAAATGAGATGCGAGAGGGGGACGTGGGGGTAATTAATTGTAACTCAGAGGATAATGTTGGCCTGTCAGAGACGTCTGCACATTGTGTAACATTTTTTAAAGGGAATGTGTTCAAACTACTAGGATCTGCTAGCGCTCCATCTTAATTGCGGTGTGGCCAGAATGCTTAAACACTCTCTCACTTTTCTCCAACCCCCTCCTCTGCCCCCCATCTCCCTCCTGTCATAGTGTTTATTGTGTTTGTAAACACAGGGTACACAGACATGCTGTAAATGTGCATGTGTGTGGAACGTGTCTTTAGCACCAACAAATATGGTTCTCTACATCTGTGTGTACGATAAAGTGCTAAACAACCAATAAAGAAATTAGAACCATCCAGTTTTTAAAGCTAAAAAAATCTTTCTCTACACCTTATTTGGTTTCACATTTTTATACCTAAATGAAACACAAAAAATATCAACAGATGTCAATAAATTTAAATAATTTGTTTTTAATATTACTTATAATGTTAGTTATAATTATGTTATTTTAATAAATTAATTACCTTAATGTTGTTTCTTTAAAACAATTAATTTTTAACTTACAAATCTGTAAATTTTGAATTTGAAAAGGTAACAAAATCAGTTTAACATTATCTTAAATAACTTTATTTCTTTACTTTACTTTTAACTTTATCTCATATAATAAGCTACACTGCATTGAATGATAAAGAAACTGTCCTTAGTTATGCTACGAAGCATTTCCATATTATACATGCTAGTGCGTCAGGCCTGATCAAAAAGCTCAACTACTTTTTATAGTCTTGTGAATCTGAAAGAAGGGAGAACAATGACAATAGTGTTGATGGAAACTGCCTCATGGGAACCAGACCACAAGCCCTTCTGTGACACTTCATGCCAGGGACGTGTTCACATCACAGACACCTCATCCCGCTAATCCAGGGCATGAAAATTCATCTGAATATGTAAATAACAGAGGTGTGTGTGCTGCGACATGAGCTACAAGCTTTTTCAGCTCTGTGGTCTGACTATCTCCTCAAATCAAAAGCAGGATTGTCAAACGGCTTGTTGTGCTCGAGAGGAAAAAACATGAGAAAAACAGGTTAAATCAAATCACCTGCTGAAAAAAGAACAGAGAAAGAAACAACAAAATAAATTTCAGCTATACCTTGAGGAACCCTTGGGCTACCGGAACGACTTTAGAGAGGTGAGGTATGGCTTTGAAGTGTAAAAGGCTAAGAGTCTGAATCAGATACGGGAGATTATAGCTATTATTTGTCTTAATTTGCTCTCAGCTCTTTAATGTTAGGCTCTGTACTCCCTGCAGGACAAAGACATCCCCTGTAGGTAGGACCACCTACATGTGCGATGGGTTTTTATTGACCATGAGATCGAGTTGATTCGTGTGGGTGGTGGAAGGAAGAGGCTCTCAGGTCTTGCAGATCCAAACGGATGTCCACAGCAAGAGAAGACTATAATAACGGCTCCTGTGGAAACACTTCTGGTCCCAGTGGACCATCTTTGGCTCATATTCCTGATGTTTCCCTGCCTGCTGGCCATAAACACTCGCTGTCCAAACCTTCTGCAAAGCCCAAAAACTTTATTCTGTCAGAAAAAAATCCAGCTGTGACAGATTCCTCAGCTCTACAGAGACCAACCTCAGCTTAATTAAGATATGCTTCTTCATCCTATTATCTTTTTCCCTCACTTTTAAGCTTCTGTCACATTGCCTAAATTGTCCACCATTATCCTAAGTGACTCAACAGGGTCCAAAACGCCACTGCTCTGAGAGATTACACTCAAACGCACACCTCTCAGCTGGAGATCTGGAGCCCGGAAGGTGACGTTTAGACCGTCTGTCAGTCAAACAGCCAAGTTTTCAAGGAAGTTACTTGAAAATCCTTACTTCCTGTCAGAGTGCCAGTGTACATTGAGTCACTCTGTGTCATGTCAACAGGCCCCTTTGTTCCACTTCTATTTGGAAGTGCACAGTGACATGATACCAGGTGACAGAGAGGAGATGCCAGAGTTAGAATGCCAGGAGACGGAGAGAGAGAGAGAGAAAGATAGAGAAAGATAGAGAAAGAAAGAAAGAAAGAAAGAAAGAAAGAAAACTTATGGATTAAAAGAGCTAAAGCAGAACTTTATTTCAGATTGTTTCCTAAAATAATAATATATTTTGGAAAAATAGGCACAGATGACACAAATGTTGACATGCAGTAAAAGTACAGCATAGATCACATCGCTTAGAGATGTCTGGATTCATATTGAAATCTTAGATTGCAGCTTTTAGGATCAAAAAAGCAAATACATAAAAATATATACAAATAAGCAAATATTGGGCAAATATGAGCACAGCCTGGGGCGATTTAGATTTCCCAAATTCTAGGGGAGACAGGAGATTATTGGGAACTGTTTCTTAGTAGAAACATCTGAGAGGGCCCTAAAACTGTGCATTATTTTGTAGTAAAAGTGAAGTAACCATGTTTTTTTAGATTGTTTTTAAGAAGTCTATTGAATAACTACAAATATGGTTAAAATATAGTTGCTGTCACAAAACCATGGTTATTTGTGGCAACCATGGTTTAACCAATGTAACCATGTTTTATTGGTTTTCTAGGAAACCATGGCTAATTTAAACAAGGCAAGTAGCTGCAAAATATTAGCCACACATATAGATTGTTATGCAAAGAAATGTTACAGCAAAAACACATTTTGTGGAGCAAGGAGAAGACTTTAAAACTATCATTTTACAAACACCTATAATAAAATGATGTGCATGTAAACATGGTCAATGACGTTTCATAATGAAACTTCAATACTGTTCAACCCCATTACGGTCCTTTATGCACTAAACCATTCTTACCAAATGCAATCTATTCTGTCAGTAATCAAAACAATGAAGTAATGAAACCATTTCTTAACCACTATTTAAATAAAAACAACCCAATCAAGTCTCTTCATAAGCTGTGGAACAGTACAGAAAACATGTTAAATTCACATCAAACCCTGTGAACCTGAGAGCACATGATAGCTCAGCTCTTTTATGACTGTCATATAATGACAGTCACACCTGACTGCTGTTGTGGAAGCACAAGAGCATGTGACCGGACTCTGGCTGTATAAATCTCAGGGGGAAGAGAACAGTGCAACGGTTCTACCAATATTACTTACAGACGTCAAAGCTGTCCATACACGGCCCACACGTCATCCCTTAACAAAAGGGGAGGGGGTGCAGGTCTCTGGAATATTCTACACCATCTCCACATTTAACATATCACATGACTGCAAATATCTCTTGAACGCAGAGTCTCTGGGGCACAATTACTTGTAGGGGAATACAGAACTTGTTCTTTTCCCTTTGGATTTTATGATAACAGCCATAAACGTGCTCCAGATACAGTAAGGTAAAGCCCTTATACAGCAGAGTTGTGTTTTGAAAATAGCCCCAAAGAATGGCATTACATTTATTTTATGGCATTTTCATTAAATGTAATGGTTCGTGAAAAAATGAGTTATGATCATTTGGGCGTTTATGGCTGGCTAAAATTCAGACTCGCAGCAGAGGGTCATAGAAAGGTCAACGGGTCGCGTTCTCTACAGAATGACAATAATCAGTATGACCTGACAAATTGATTTTGCATCCTGTATATGGCAGCAAAGTGTGCATTAGTGAGCCGGCTAGCTTTTGTGCTCTGAGTAAATGGACAATAAAGCATAAAACAACACGCAATAGCCCTCTAGCATAATTAGCCGTTATTGTATGAGCGTTCGATGAGGCGGGGGCAGAGAGGGCACCCGGGCTGAGCGTGAGGTGGGCTGGGGTGGAAGGGGCAGGCGGCACTTAACACCGAAGCCAGCGGTGGGCAGACGCTGTGGTCAGTGCCAACGGTCACACATCAGCACATTATCTCATCTCATCTAACACAGAGAGATGATGGCTGTCATCTCAATAACTAACCCCCACACCTCCACACACACACAACAACATACAGTCTCACAGCCTGGTAGCAACAGTGGACCGGGTTTCTGCAGCCGGGACTAGACTAATAGATTTCCCCGTGGATTTATACCCCACATCATTCTTGCTCCCTTGCCCCTCTGCACAGGTAGCTGTTTAATGTGAAATGAACAATCTTTATAGATGTGCCTGAGCCATAACAAGGCTGATTTTCAATGCTGGGCCAGTGTATAAGTCCTGCCAAATTGTCAGGCTTCACACTCGACAAATCAAGCCTAACTTATGATGTTTTCAGGGTAATTTTTATTCCCGTTTGACTGGCCAACTACCCAGTGGTAATAGAATGTTGGGAAAAGGGAATGTTTGCGCTCCGGGTGATTGATCGACGGCCACCTCGCTTTTCATTTATAACTCTCTCCCCCCTTCCGTTCCGAATCGGTTAAGTTTAGGAAAAATGAATCTGAAAAACAGGGCGGAAGAGAAATGGCTCCAGATTACAGCGAGGCACAATCGTAGATTTGAGCCAAGCTGCTGTGCTGGGGTGCGTTCATTGTTTGTGAGCATTAAGTTATCTAAATGAAAATCAATACAATGTGTGCCAGTGTTTACAATGGAAAACTGCCCCCAGACCAACACCATACAGAGGGGTGGGGTGGGGTGGAGAAACAGAGGAAGGATGCTCTTAGGCTCCGGGAACCTGGGTCTCAGCATGCTTCCCTGGGGACTGGATCTGAACCGAGGCCGAATTGTCCTCCAGACCATAACAAACAATGATTCAGATACACATGTACATACACCTGTAAAAAATAAGTAATAATTTAATATGAAATATAAAGAACATGAAATATTTTAATAAAATATTTCTATAATTGTATTTATTTTACATTAATATTATATTTATCTAAACACGTACTAAGTAACTATTATGTAAGAAAAAATATTAATATATGAATATACAAAATATGAATATTTACAAAAATGACATTTGGAAGTATTTAAATTAACGTAAAATTTTAGTAAAATTTGTTGTTTTCCTTTTATTCTAAAAAATACATTTAAATACTAAAATGTTCATATTGTGATGACCATAATCACATATAATAGGTTTGTGTGTGTTTGTTCACATGTTTGTGTGTGACAGCGAGAGGGCAGTGAGTGGTCTCAGGAGAAAACTCTCTCTGATCTCTGTGTTTCTCACCTGTCAGCTAGCACAGAGTCATTCTATCACTCACAATTATGCAGAGACGTCCACAGAAGCTGGCTGATGAAGTCTTAAACACAATCTCAAATCTGGATTCACTCCACACCTGTTACTGAACCCCATACGTCCTTTATCAGACGTTTCCTCAACGCTGCGGCTATGTTGCATGTCAACAGTTGCTGGGCAGAAACAAGGCTGTGTTAAAGGGTACGATTGTGTGTGTACAGCAACCATCTTTAAATTAAGATTTTGAAATGTAAATCACTACTCAGTTTGGTGGAAAACTGTAAAAGCCAACAATATAAAAATAACTGGGATACTGATGAACTTTATGTCTGTTTGTTATGTAATGAAAGTATTAAGTTATTTCTTTAAGCTTCTAAATGAAGGACAAGGGCAAGCGCTCCCTATACGACACCATCATATACAATAAAGACAGAAATTAACACACACATATTTTCTATGTAATTCATACCAATGTGGGAAGCAGATCTCACCTCTCCTGCTCTCAGAAGTGCCTCAGACCATCTATTCAGTAATGATTATTATCCTGCTGCCTTTATGACATCCTCAATGATTTTTTTAATGTCAATGTTCAGGGAAGCTACCAATAACTGAATTAATATATGAGGTAATGTAGATTTGCTGATCCTGTGCGTTCTGATTATATACCATACCAGGCCTCTCATTGGAAAACAGCTAATACACTCATGCACTTGTCTGTCAATTATATGAGCTGCATTAACTCTCGGTTTTCCACACTCTGGTCTAACCTTTCTGTATGTTAAGAAATGTCACCTCACTTACAAAAAGTACAGTGGTGTCAATTTTGTATCTTTTTTGCACAATTAGGTTCATTTATTTATGGAACACTTAAGAAATGTTAGTGATTTATACATTGCTATATGCATTAAGTTAAATAATAAATATATAATGCACACAAATACATTGAAATTAATAATAAATATTCATCTCCAGGTGCTGCAATACTGCCAACTGCTCCAGGTGTGTGTTAACATATAATATAATATATTTGTTTATATTATACAAATTGTATAATACATTTGTGCTAAAAATGTCCCTGCACAATTGGTTTTTATGGCCTAATTTGAAAATATGCAATACAACATATTCAATCAAAGTGGCATTATTATGTGTGGAATAAAAAATGTTCTGAAACCAAACAGCAAAACAGAAGTGCAGACAGAACAGTGTATTAGGCAGTCAAACCGTGACCCTGTTTTCATATTCTGCTGTTTTAAAACAAGAGGAAATTTTTCCATTGCAGATACACTCAGGCAGTGCAGAGGACATGCTAATAAATCAGCCTCAGAGCCTCCAGTGGCATCTGATCGCATGGGAATACTGAAGAGAGAGAGATCATGGACGAGAGACCTAAGAGAGGAATGATACTTTCTTAAATAGCTGTAATACTGGACACACACACAAAACCACAGTAAAGCAACAAGGCAACATATGACTGATAGCTCCACCTCTATGGCCTCACATTTGCCCAGATAAATTAGAGGAACGCTGGACAGTTGCTGCTGGAAAACAAAGTTTAATTTTCCAAACATGCGGAATGCTTATTATTGGGCACACAGAGAGGCTATTTGGGAAAGGGCCTTAGGACACCTTTGGAATGAGTCAGAAGGAGAAAAAAGCAAAAATGTGACGTCTCTGTGCTCAGTCAACGTTATGACTATGTACCCTGGGGAAAATATCCTATAAAAACCCCAGATAGAAAAGAGTGCAAATGAAATAGGCAAGAAAAATGGTCAGTGGTTCATCTGTCAGTTTTCCTTTAGCTAGAGACTTGTTTCATTGGAGCCACACAGACAGAAACGTAAGTGGGATACAAATATTGTACAATAACACACACATTTATTTTAGACTACAGAACAGTGTATAGTAGATCTGTTCCTAAGGTCATTACAGTTATTAATGTTATAAATATTTTAACCTTTTTAAATATTTGATAATTAAATCTATTTGATATAAAAAGTAAACAATTAATATTTAAGTTAAGATTTATAAAAAATATGCAGCATTACACATACTGCTGTTTCATTTTTGCCATACTTTTAAATTTACAAGGTTTTAAACATGCATTGCTTAATTTTTAGATTCATTTAATAAACAACATATATTTGTAAACAGGTCTAATGAAGACACTGCATGTGTCTTAAACTATTTAAAGAAATGTCAGAGGAGCTGCCTAAGAGAGTTCTACAAAGCCTCGGCCCAGAACTCGTTTGGGTTGAGTCCACAAAATAATGCCTTGTTTTAAAAATACACAGTCGCCTACAAAGTTTATTGAAAAAATACACAAGTTGCCATTCGTCATAAGACCACATGCTAAGCATCCGATTGGCTGAATTCATATACACAGTATATTTTTATCTGTCATTCATCATTGGAGAGTTACTTACTCAAACATGGTCTTATCTGTTTGTATTGTGTTTTATATGCCTATATATGCACTGTAAAGTCAGATGCTGTGTATCAGCTTTATTCAATCAGGTCCTTTCGCTGTGTACATGTCTATTTCTCTTACAAGTCTCTCCCTTTTCTTTTCTTCCTGCACACCTTTGTTGTGTTTCATCTTAGGTGAGTTTATTCAAGTGTAGTCAATGTTTTTTTTCCCCTGAAAGAGTAACAGAGGGAAGGAGAGGGGGGAATCAGCAGTTACTATGGCCAAGCAACCAGTCTGGGACCAGCAGCCCAGAGGACAGGTTCAGTAATCCCACCAATGATGTCTGCCGTCCCACTGAAAGCAGGCAGCCCCTCAAATATCCACAGACCCCCACCATCTATTTTTATTGTATTCAGGCCTTAGTGTTGTATTTCCTGCCTCCTCTTAGCACCACACACACAGGGCCCTCCAAAACAAAAATCCATACTATCGACCGGACAGTGTCACCACAATTATTCTTTTGAAACAGCCATTGAAAACAAATTACATCTGCACTGCGTTTTCATCCGATTGCTCTGGGTGAGCAATGCTCACTCCCCTTCTCCCGCTGCCCCCACCCTGACAAACACCTGCCTCTCCCTCACGTTTCTCCGCCCCTAGCGCTAGGTGGCTAACGATGGTGCCAGAGCGTGTCCAAAAGGGGCCACATAACTGCGGTTATGGAGAAAGCTACTTAGAAAAAACAAAAGCCGGAATTAACAACACACAAGAGAGAGGACTCACACAACAACAGTGTAACAGTAATATTTTTCCTTACAGAGATTAAGAAAGGGTCTATTGTTTGTATTGCAGCATATGTTTGTGTTACTAGGTACTATGGCACTAATTACCTGGCTGGTTTTTCGTTCTCCTATTAGAAAATATATCAGTGTTGTATCAAACAACCTGAGACACCTAATTGAATTATTTCCTTGCACCAATTCCTCTTATGTTTCTTTGTTTCCATTGTATAATAAACAATCAAGTACACAGAGAAAGAGTATGTGTGCGATTGTGTGCATACAAATACATTTAATTTACATATACATCTAATAAATACATCTAATTCTGTTTGTTATAGTCAACTCTAACAGAAGATTGCATGTGCTTTTATAACTCGATTAAATTTTCTTTTTTTAAACATGTCAATTAAATGTTATTCAACGTCAAACTGACATCCAGCCCCAATGGAAGGTGTAATTGCAATATAGAAAGATGAGTGTGTTTTTATAAAAAGCACTTTCTAAACAATTTCTTGGATTAAACTAATAAGAATAAAGCAAACATGCAACATTTCTTCATATGTTCTCCAACTGTTCTTCTGAGATTAATTTACACTGTGTGCTTACACTATGTACAGTAAATTCATATTTAGGATTGGGGGAACCCAATTGAAAAGACTAAATATTAAAGAATTAAATGATCAAAAACTTCTTGTCAGACATATATTGTTATGGTGGTTTCAGCCATAGTCTATTCTGACTATATAAGCATTAAAACTAATTAGAACTACAGCTTAAAACAGCCACATTGTTGTTTGTAAGCACTTTCTCTCACACTTGCCACAGAAATTGAGCCAATTGGGGAACTCTTAAAAGTACCAGCGTGTGGTACAGTTAACAGAAAACAGCACTTTGAGGCCTGAGGCTCTAACTGTCTGTACCTGCTCATCTCTTCAGTAGCTGTTTTGGTGGAGCTGCAGTCCAGCTCAGGCCTGAAAACACAAACATACAAGACTGAAACTAATGGCCATGTGTCATGCTGTAGAATTAATTCGGACCTGCCCTGGCCAACCTCAGCATTTGAGTGTTTGAGGTTGGAGGCAGAATCCCTTTGTTTAGCTCTGACCACACAAGTCACCGCATCAGCTCTCCCGCAACAAGGGAAATGCCAACTTTGGGGTATTAAGAAAACCAATAGCCTTGCTGACATGAACATGGGAGCCTAACCCCCGCAGTCTCCTCATATGAGGCATTGATTTTCCTGTCTCGGCACAGCGCTAAAACCATTCATTTTCTATGGGCAGCAGGACTCACCGGGCCTGGACAAATTTTCCATCTCTTGTCCTTCTTAACTAAAAGCTAGATTTTGAGATTTAAGCTCATATACACACACCTTCATGTACACATGCCTCAAAGACAAGATGGGCTTGTTTCACATGAACGAGAGATAAGGTATGGCTAACATCTCAGAGTCTCCAGAATAGCTTGACCTTCTTGACCACAGTGCCAAGGGTTCCTCACCCCAGACAACTCAGCGTCTTGCACTTTACCCAAAATGGGTTCTGCTTACTTAGCAACAATTCCCTCAATAATTCCTCAATTATTATTTCTCTACACAAAGCAGAACATGTTTGTTAGTTTTACTTCACAGAATGTATAATAGGCATTATACAAGTAAAAATAGGAAAGTAGAATTGCATAAATCCATTTTTACCTACACATTATAAAATGATTATAAAATTTAACTTTACACTTTTACAGTAAAGATCATGGGAAATATTTCAGTCAAGCGATCCTAAACTGGGAGTGCAAATCATTTTGGGAATAAATGACTGTTGCTGTGTTTAACATGAAAACTATTGTGATTTGGTTCATTTGTATGCAAAACTGTACTCATAATATGTGAAACATACTCTCTCTCCATCCATTATTCTCCAAGTTAAATTTCTAACTAAATTTCTTGCTTATTTCTTACTTCAAGTATGCTGGACATGAAGTGCACAAAAACAGTAAAAATGAATGACTGATTATGACATATTCTACTTAAAATGCATCAACAAGATCAGTGAGGTGGTAAAACTTGCACAACGCTGGCAGTTTTTGTAAAGCTCTGGGCAGGAAAGGCTGTTGAATTCAATTGTGTGAACATTCGTCTTTGCTATTCAAGGCCAAACCCTCTTTTTTAATAACAGAGCTGAAGCAGTTAATATCTCGGGATAAATAATGCAAGAATTGGCTGTAACAGCTTCCCTTGGTCTCTCTCAACAGCCCAAACAACATGTATCTGCATATGGCAGAGTCAAGCTTGCATTTAAAAGATTTGGAGCGAGAGACACGCACCAGGGCCTCAGGCCACCCATTTGAATACTAAGCTCCTTTCAATCACATCAAATGCTTCCAATTCATTTATTCAAATAAAAGGCCCATAAACTCACACATATAAGGACTGAAAATATTGCTTGTCTCTTTGTGTCTCATGCACCCGTTTCAATTTCTACAGAGATCCTGCCTTGCTTTTCATTCAGTTCAGAGAAGATGAGGAAGACAGGCGGCATTATTGACACGGGTGCGAGGCTTTGTGTTCTGGAATATATTTAGTTTGATTGCATCAGGAGCCTCTGACTAGAGCTTAATGTATTCATTTTTCTTATTAGGTTTGAAAATGAGAGGTGAAAACTGGCATGACGGACTTGAGAGCGAACAGACAGAATTTATATAAACAGTGCAATCATTCGTCCCAGGCTTGATTAGCCAAGCTCACAAAGAGAATTTAAGAAAATGTGTATAATTATTTGGACTGTCATCCACGAGCAATTGTAATTGACAAGATTTGTGTGAGATGTGATGCAATAAGAGAATATTATTTAATAGAATACATAAATAATATAAAAAAACCTGGCTTGATTACCAAGAGGACATTAGAGGAAGGCGTGATATTAGAACAACACAATTATAGTGCTTTCCTCAGGACACGCTGCTAGCGTTTCTGATGCATTAGCGAGTCTTGGCTAACAAAGAAAAAAATGAGGTGCAGCAGATTTTCAAAGCGTTGGTTGAAACCGACTTCATTAAAAATGTATTTAAGTTCTCTCTCCACACGACAAGTGTTTGGTCACACAGAAGATGCATTGTTGAACTAAGAAGATAAAATGTTCTTGTTTTTTTTCCCTTGTTTTAGTTCTTGCTTTATTTACACTGTAACGCTCATGCTCATTTCTGCATCTCTCTGGCTCTGTTTTTCTCCATCTTCACCTCTTCTTCCCTGTTTTTTCTTGTTCTGTTCTCTTGCCATGAGCTCTGCAGCTGAAAGATGTTCCCATTACAGAGTGACAGTTTGACACACAATGACCTGTCAGCGCATTCATCGCTCAGTGTTTTATTTTAGCAGAGAGCCAAAAGTGAGAAGAAAATAAGCAAGTTGTTTCAAGGCTCTGAAATTAGATAAAAAATGTCTTGCACTCGCAGTCACGGGACTTCTGATTTACTCTTGATCTGTCAGAACAGTGAGTACACTAGCCTTGTGCTCAAAATCCTATAGATATACTGTGTTAGCACCATAACATGCAATGTGCGAACGTAATCCTTCAGCTGTCATATCATAGATTTGTGTGTGTGTGTGTGTGTTTACTAGGCAAATTTACTTTACCAAAAACTAGATCTAAACTAGAAACAACACCTAACAAACTAACAAACACCTAATAAACACCTAACAAACACAATGAAACTTTAATTTAAAAACTGCTAAGGTCCAACTTCACATCCTGTGCTGCTAATACAGTAATGTGCATGATTTTTTTTTCACACTGCTACTAAAATTACTAACATAATTAATGAATTAGAAATTAAAAGTGAAACATGAAAACATCTATTGAAATAATTTGGGGGGTTTTTTAAACATTTTTAGCAATTTTCTAGCAATGCAGCACACCACCTGGGGACAGTACTTGTACCACTGGTGGTATAAAACCATTATTAGATTAGGAAAACCATTATTTGTCATATCACAGATGTGATTTTAATCTGCCACCTGCTAAAACTGTCTTCACTTCATCAGGTATTTAGAATGTATTTAACAACTTAAAATGCTTTTTCATCCTTGTCCCTAATTGTTCATTTCACTTATTGTTCTTATTTACATACTTCCCAACTGTGAAAAGTTAAAGTGCTTATACAGATGAGAAAATGTACCCTGGTGTAGAAATTGTCCCACTTATAGTGACCTAACAGGGTAAAATGAGTAATTTCTGTGTGACTACTGACAGCAAACAGAATTACAAAAATACTTTTTTCAACAATATAAAGTTTCTGCCCTCAAGTCACATGATTTGCTAAGTAATTTAATGTCAAATCCAGTCAGGCACCTGAAACAACCAAGCTGCAATTCTATTGGCTGCCACTAGTGGCGGAAAATTACACACTTCACAATTAACCTTGCATGTTCCAGAACCGGAGTTGTTCCAAGAGCAAAGGTCATCACATTTAAAGTGATGAACATGTGTGGCAGTGTATTATTTGTGATAAGGGCTCTTTCTCTGGCATGGGTTCAGGTGGCCTGTGCTCCCAAGTCCAAATGCAGTTTATTGAGTCTCATGGTGTTGATACACTGCTGGTGTTTGGTCATCAGTCAACACCCACACTGTGTCCACTGAGCGCACGTGTCTCATCTCTAGCAGGACACACCCGCCTCCAACCACAGGGTGTATTTCTACCAGTGTGTGTTTTTTATGTCCACTTATCTGAACAATGGTGACGACAAGGGTGGGTGTCTGGAGCCCAAATGTTTGTCAATGCTAATTTTTAAAATTACAAGAAGTAATTTTGCTATTTGTTCCTTCACATTTCAGTTAAAGGATACTTATTATAATGTGTTATATTCCAGCATTATACTGCCAAATTTATCAGGGCACCCCAAACAGTACACATAAGAATTCTGAGCAAAGCACAGAAAATACACAAAACAAAACTGTGCCTCACTCTCAAATCTCTTTATGTATCTGGTACAGCTCAGAAAAGTGTGGACTCACTAATAAAAAGTGTTTGGTACATTTCCTTGAAAACTGATTAAAAAACAAATTAAAACTTGTTTAATTTTTTGACCTGTTGAGACTTATAATATTTCTCCAAGACTTTTTTATTTTCTCTCTTAAGCCAAGTGTGATTTACTTGCGAAAAGGTGGTGTGACATACAGTATCTGTGTTCTCAAGGATGAATACCACATTTGAATTGTGCATTGGCCAGCATGTTTGAAATAAATGTAGCCACACAGCTCAGTGGCAAGTCTCTGTTGCTCTTATCAACATATGCATCACCTTGCCCTGCATAATCATGCACAAAAAGTTTAAAAGGGGCAAAACTGAGCTTTGGCCTGAATGTTTGATAAAGGTGCACTGGCGCTAATACACAGATACCTTCCAAGGCATTGTATGCTAATGCCGCCGCACAATGCTAATCAAAGTAAACAGACCGTATGCATGCACATGCTTAACAGAGATTATTCACTGTGCTCTGTGATGATAGTCATTTGAATAATAATCACTGAAGTTTCATACATCATGTAGGTTTAAATCACTTCTCTACAACCTGAATTCCGTGAAGAATGTGTTCCCTATGGTTTTGTTGGCATACATTATAAGTTACCCTTGGTTTTGTTTGGACAAACAAATGTTTAGTCGGGAAATTTGTGAGATAGTAAAATAGTAATGTTATTAACACAGGTAACAATGTAGGATGTCGTCTCTGATCCTTTAGCCTGTGTTATCCATCAGGACTACAGGACACAAACATACCAGCTATGATTAAAAGCCCCTGTCAGTCAAGACATCCCCAGTACACAGGAGCAGTGTGTGAGAAATGCCAATCACATGATTGAAACCTGTAGAAGGATTTATCTGACCAGCTACTATTTGTGCAAAAAATTGACAAATTCCACTGAACCCTGTGGTCTGCTTTCTGTTCTGGAGTTAAATCCATGTCCAATCTGTATCTTGGACTGGAACAAAACTCAGTTTTTAATTAGTTTTGTTTCATGTGTGTCATTTAACTTACTACTTCTAATATTTAGATTCATGTAGTACACTCACAAATGGACCATGTCCTGATTTTTGTGAATGACAAAAAAATGAAAAATCATAACACACACTCACATGCGCACACACACACACACACACACACACACATACACAAACACACACACACATATATATATATATATTTTTTTACTTCTTTTTTCCTGTCAGTAGAACCTTTTCCTTATTCCTGTATGCACCAGCAAACATGCTGATACAACTTAAAGGTCATGTTCTTTTCACATTGACGGGGTTTTCTGAAACTTTGACAAGATGGTCCTGCCGTAAGAACCGCTCCCCCTGTCTACATGCTATAAAGGAATTAAACTTCCGTTCAAACCTGTCAACTCACTTGTGTGCAGTGGTTAGAAAAACAAGTAACTGTGTGAAAACACTGGAACTGCAACTTAAGATCTCAAAAAGACACACAGCGGATGAAAACATTACAGACACAGAGAGGAAGATACAATGAGTGAAGTTTTGGAAACCTTGTGATAACCTCATTTAGAGATCAGTGAACTCACACACAGCTTCCCAAGGCCTTCATGGATCTCATGCGGTCAGCAATTTCAATATCTGTCCACAGTATAATTAACAGAGGACATATGATAAGGATACCAGCAGCACAATGTTTCAGTCAGCTGGAAATCTTTGAGCTTCTTAAAAAGGCCTTGAATCTTACATTTAAGCACTTAAGAGTGAGTTCTGGCACACTAAGCCAGACAGTCTAAGGCTTTTACTGCAAAAAAAAGGCTATAAAAACATTATTCATCAGCAGCCCGACTTTCACAAAACACTTCTCTGTCAACTTATAAAAATGTCTATTTTTAACTCATGACAACCACTCTGCTGTTGACATATGCCAACTATTGACATATTTTGAGCATGAAAACTGTGAGAAGAAGCGTTGAACTGAAATGTGGTTGTTGCTGAAAGGTTTAAAACCTCGTTGACACTTTTCACGACACACATCTTGCCAATAAAAAAAAATAGCCTGTTTTCTTCACAGTCGCAAGTATTAAGACATTATACACACAAAAATCTGTCTCTGCTCAGTCTCACACTGTGAAATCAATACAAGAAAACAGGAAGTACACAGACGTCATCCCTCTGCCCATCTGCATTTAATCTTACACTGCATGTTAAACACACTCTGAGTGTAATCTTAATTTAAAGTGAGACCACTGACCCTTTTGAACCCATGTTGTTTAATTTAAACTCATTGCTAATCATAAATTGCATTTTTGCAATTAAATGAAAATTGACGTGTGGTGTTTTTAAAATGCAATGCAGAAGTGAAGGAATTCGAACTGCATTGCTGTGACTGCACTGCGGTCACCTTTTGTTAAAATTTATCTTAACATATCTATATGCATCTATATGTTCTTATATGCTACTGTATATTCAATAGCTCAACCCTGTGGCATTGCACAGTATAGCGAGGACCTATAGACTTGTATATCTGTCTATATGTTTGTGGATGTGTACTATATATGTGCTGGCGTGGGTGTTTAAAGGTTTGTTTTAAAAGGCACATGTAACAGCAATAACGAGACTCTGGCACGTTGATGCCTGATGCACAAAGGTCATTTTTTCTGGCCCTCAGCTTTCTCTTAATTTGTTGGGATTTTGGCATTTGGTGAATACACACACACACGCACAGGACAGCTTCCTGACAAGCTGACCTTGACAGTGAATTGGATAAATAAACCTTCAATTTAGCCTTTCTCCTTCCAGCTCCTGCAGCCAGTCCCACCGGGAGACTTCACCTATCCGAATCGCTCAGCCCGGGCCTTCTCTCCGAACCCGGTACGTCAGCTCAATCTCCCCTTACTCTAGTGACAAACACCGCCTCACGCACACTAACAGCCTCTCCTGCAGCAGTCAAAGTCAATTCAGCTTTCTGCAACAATTTAATGCCAGTTCTATCTATTGTGCTGTCCATCCTGGGCTGCGACCCTCTCTTTGATGTTTCAGCTTTTTCATGGGAAAGAAAGACTAGGGCATCATTTTTTAACGTTTGTGACGTGGCAGTTAACAACACTGTCAGAAGTGATTGGCAGTCTGCAGACAGGTAACATGCATAGGTAAGGCTGTGTGATAGTGGCTCTGGGGCGATGGTGGCAGTGCTGTATCCCTCACAGGCCCTATCGCCAGATACCAGGTGACGTGTGTCTACAGTACTTCTCAACCCTGCCATGGACCATAGTTAAAGGAAAAGAGCCTTTCAAGATGAAAAAATAACCCTTAATGGGCAGAATTCATAGGTGTGTAGAATGAGGGGCAGAGGAATTGAGTAAAATAAATACAGGGTGATGAGGAAATAAATGAGTGATAGAATTATTAAATTAATATGTAAAATAATACATACACAAACAATACATATACAATTAGAATTAAATAAGAATGCAAGTAAGATATACATTAGAATTAAAGGAAGCAAAGATATAGAAAGATACACAACATACATTATTTTAATGTATTTGTTAAACTAGTCATTATTTTATTTAGTTTAATATTAACTATTTTGAAACAGTCTAATTTGCATGGATTCATGGGTTGGTTGTTAAACACAGAGTGTTTGCAGAAGGAATCAGGTCACTTGGAAGAGAATTTGATCCATTCTGAAGCTAAAGTCTGTCAGCTGAAGAGAGAGAGAGACAGACAGACAGAGAGATATAAGCGAGACACACTGCAGAGTGATGGACAAGGGCAAACAGAGCTGCAGGTTTTGATCATTGGCTCCTGTCATACTTTAACCACAGCAAGAGAAGAACTGGGAGGGCAAAGAGAGCAGAGGGTAAAGAGAATAAAAGCACAATAAAAGAGTGAGATGCAGAACTCTCAGTTACACTGTGAAAGACACGAGTACAGGACCGATCCGACCGTGTCTCTCTCTGTCTCCTCTCTCTCTCTCTCTCTGTATTCTAACTCTCTTTCCATCTCTCTCTGGGACCTTAACATGTTTCTTGAATTACAGACTGGGGGAAAGAAAGGCATTAAAAATGTTACAGTTCAACAATAAACAACGGAGGAATTATTGCTGTATCTGTAAAACATTTCACATAAACAACTGATGATACATCAAGATTTTTGAAAGTTTGAAAAGTTGGTACATCACCTAAGTGTATCACCTAAATGTAGTATTTAAGGGGAATACTTTGGAGTTTTGGAATAAGATTGAAAGACATTCAGCTAAATGTTTAATTGTCCCTTCCACATTAAAATATATATGTACATTTTACTAATTAAAATGCAATGCACAAGAACTGTGTGTAGCTGTACATCAATAATGACTATTTTAATGGCTTTATGTGCAATAAGCATCACAACAAAGTATAATTAAATTCCAAAGTACAGGTTAATATGGTGCTACTGCATATTATAATAAGCCAGCTGCAAAGGGCTTAATTTTTTATGATACAGGTGGTATCTGCTCCATCTGTCTATTGAAAAAGCACACTATAAAAAAACAGTTAACATCAAGGTCAAACAACCTGGTAATTAAGTTTCTGTAGAATGATTGACTAATTAAGGAAACTGAGAGAAGCCAAAACAACTAGAATGAATGCTCTCAAAAGCCTGCAGACTGTTTGTGTGCCGTCTGACTAGAGGAAACAGCCAATCAAATCACGACCCAGCAGTCATGTGACAGTCCTGTGCCCCCAGTGATGTGCTGTAGACTCCCACAGATCACAAACCCACCTCTTTATTTAAGCTACATCATATGGCCAGACAGTGTCTGAAGTGTTGCTAAGTATCACAGCATCACATAAGAGTTTGTTGACAGTGACTGCTTGTAAATGAATGTAAAAGGTTAATGACTTTGGGTGAGACTGTGACCTTTTTTCAAAAAAGACTTTCCTCAGACACTCTGATGAACTGTGTGGACACTCACATATATTAAAATGCACAGACTATTGGTGTGTTAGGACACAGAGGACGGCTCAAGTCGGGTCTCAGACAGCTCTAATGACACCTTCAGCCATGAATGCGGAAACCTGGCTGTCCCCGACAGTGATAATGACTGGCTTTGCATAAACCTGTGTCACTCGCAGCAAAATACACCCGGCCAACTTCATCATATAATTAAACCCCACCCACTGTATCTCATAATAAATGCATGTAGTGTTAATGGCTACTTCTCCTCTGTACCTCTGCTTTGATTTAGCTGCCGCATTCCTGCAGGTATATTTTCCCCTGTCTTTCATTTCGTTTTTTTTATTTAATCTTTGACTAAAGTACTGCTCTGCTCTTTGAGTGGATATGTGGGAATTAAGTGGTCTCAAAGAGAGAGAGGAAATAGAGAAAAAGAGAGAGACTGGCCGACTGAAGGTGGATGAATCAATTCCTTTTTAAGTTGTAAAAAACATCCACGTTCAGTGTCACAGATTTGTATGTGTGAGTTGTGGATCCGGCAGTGTACATGTTTGTGTGTTTGAAAGAGTGTGTGTGTGTGAGAGAGAGAGAGAAAAGTAAGACAACAGGTGTGTGTCTCTCTGCTTTCTTGAAGGCCCTGAGGGCTGCCTGGGGCCTGCCTGTAGTGTCTGTTCTTACACAGCTTTCAACATCAGGAATGAGTGGAGATATGCTAGTACTGTAGCCTGAAACACACACACACACACACACACAAAAAGCTGTTTTTATAAAGCATTCTCATGCATATAAACAAGCTCACACCTTCTCTCCTTTCACTTTAATGCACTCAGCTCTTTACAGCACTATAATAACACATAAAAGGGTAAACATGCACTTCTGATTTTCTCTCTCTCTCTCTCTCTCTCTCTCTCTCTCTCTCTCTCTCTCTC
>JBAJNP010003258.1:584-40908 GCA_036877545.1 Yasuhikotakia modesta | reverse complement strand
AAACGTTGCACTGATGCATTGACACGAGACGAGTTTAATTCGTGAGGGAGGAAACGGTGTTTGGCTGCGGGACGCTGAGCGCTGATTGGTTGATCCGTGAACGTGGTTCTCGCACAGATCCGTGTGTTTACACAACATCTGCGCATTTTCCGTAATAAAACTGCTTTATTCACGAGAATGGAACCGAGAACCTTCAAGAACTCTGATCGGTGTTGAGCTAACAAACATTACATATTTACGTAAACTTACATATTCATAAATAACGCCACCGCACGAGGGCCCGAGGCTTCAGGCTAATGCTAACATCGCAATAAGATACCGACATAAAACACAAAGTGATCAACAAAAGCACCCAAACAAAGTCGAATTAAAGACTTTATTCTATTCTAATAAAAAACAACAATGAACAAAACGTCTCGCCTGTTAAATAGCCTGTGAATCTCTCAGCTTTACCTGAAACACTGACGTACCGGAGACTCCGAACCAGGTTACTGACTGACGATTCACCGTGAATGACGGACGCGAATAATCACGAGCAACGGAGCAAAACCACGAGGAAACGGGAAACAATGACAACAACGCGTCGGTGTGAGTCGCGCGACGCCTGGAGCTGCAGGTCCCGCGGCGCTCGTGCTCGATGAACCCGCCTCGAGTCTTTGTGTTCACGCGCCGAGCGAACAATAGACGAGCACTGGTGCTCTCTCTCTCTCTCTCTCTCTCTCTCTCTCTCTCACCTCCCTACACATCCTTCAGACTCTCCTCCTACTCTCTGCTCTCTCTACCCATCCATCCATCTTACTTTTATCCACACAATAAAGTTATACAGTGTACAAATGATTGCATGCATTCTCACCACTGTTCTGTCATGTTTATCACAGCAACCATTGATGGAAAGATGACGTTATCAGTTCTCCAGGTCATCCTATTAATCACTTCATTCATTTAGCTAGACAGACACGTGTACAAATCTTACAAGCTTTGCGTGTTTTAATGCAGAACTGAGGTGCTGGCTGGTTTACACACATCAGTAAAACTCAAGCACACTTTCTCTGAGCACATGCATGTTCAGTCTGTAGTCTTGACTCTCATTTAGCCATATAGCATCACTTAATGTAAGAAGATTAGCATACTTTGTCAAAAAATCAAAGATTCACACACATCTATCCCAGTTGCATTAGTTCACTTCATAGTCTGAAGGCTCTTTGACTGACATTCATTGGATGAATGACAATTAAACAGCTGAGAAGTTCAAATAATCAATTCTGACTCGGGTGGATTGTAAGCCACTTAACATAGAGGTGGCAGATCAATAATGATGACATTGTTATTGAGTGAAAATAATGCAGATTCAGACCTCGCTGTCAAAACACATCAATGCAATTGCAATTTATTGCCATGTACATAATGCATATGTTTGAGTGTCTGATGTCCCCAGAGAGTGTGATCGCATTATATGCACTCCCCCTAAACTCAACACGCTGCAGTGCATCAAACGTAATACATGAACAAACATTTCTGACAAAATACAAAGTAATAATGAAATCAACTCTATGTATCTAATATACATTCCTTGTCTTATTGTGACTGATACACTATTCTAATGAAAAACGTTTATGAAACGATAATCTAAAACAGCCTTTTGTGTGGCTGATGGTTTATCATGCATCTGTTAATCAGCCAGTGAGGTTTCAAGAGACTAAAACATTGACTAAAACACTGATGTTTCTTGATCAGACCAAATCCTGAGAAATAAAATAGTTTCAATGCATCCTACGAGTGTTTATGGTTTGTCCCTTCTTTCCATGCATGGAAACACTTTATAGTCTTGACCTGGTAAGCTTCAGGGATTGCACTTTTAAAACAGAGGTTAATCTGCTAATGTGTGAGGGGGTCAAATTCAAGATCAGACTTCAGCCGTCAGAGTAACACGAAAGTCTACAGCCCAGCACACACTGAACATGCTAACTCCACAGACAGCTGACCTCAGAACAGATCTACAGACAGCTGACCTCAGAAGGCCTTCTGCTCCACGTCTACTGCAGCGGCAGGGTGAGAGGGGCTGCTGAACTCTGGTGCTGCTGTTTAGGATGTTGCTGAACTCTGTGCTTAACTGTGTAGAACAAGCTGTGGGACGTTTCTGCACAGGCTGTGCTGTTCACTTCTACAGACCTTAAAAAAGACTTTACATTCATATTCACTTTAAAAATGGTCTGAGAGCAACTGTGGCATCTACACATACATTCTCAATGACTCTCACCTGCTTCTCTTCAAGTGTGGATAAAAAGGAGTTATTCAGAAAGTAACACAAGCTCTGAAAGAGGGTCTCATTCTCACCTACTGCTTGCAGCTCGTCCGTCATGTTGATGTCTGTCTGTCTGTCTGGTATCTGTGCTGACCAGGCTGGGGCTGAGGGGTGGTTGTTAAAGCGATGGGGGAAGGATGAGCACTATCTAAGCCCTCTGTGCTCTCTATTCAACAGGAAGTCAAGAGGTACATCTGTCACAGGCTTGATAACACCCACTAATGCCTCCTGCCCCCAAAACTGCCCACAGCCACTCTCATCTGAACCTCTGACAGACCTCAGTACATGAATATATTCACTCATTCACAGTACATATTCACTCATTGTGTGTGTGTGTACATATATAATTTAAATATAACATAAATACCAATACAATTGTATTTAAAAAGACTATTATTTGAGGTGAGTTTTGAAAACAAAGCTAAACGTAGAACATTTCTGCTTTAACTCACAGAATGAAGGTGAATTTACAGAGCTGAGGACTAACTCCCCCTCCCACCAGTGACACAAAGAGGTGGGCGTGGCATTGAAATGATTGACAGATCTCCCATGGGACTGAGGCATTTCTGTTGCGCTAAGCTGGAAATCAATGCAGCTTTAAAATGCTGATCACAGCATTTGGATTAAGATAGAGAGAACTAAGAGCGCTACAAACGGACAGAAGACGTCTCAGGTGACAGATTCAATGATCACGGTAGACACTGTGATCTGTTTAGATGCAGTGAAAGAGCTGTCAGGCTGCCAAGATGCTGAGCAGAACACACACCACCTTGTGTCGAGGCACAGAAAGAGTGTAGTGGCAAACTGTCCATACTGCCTTTTAAATAAAAGCGACACTAGTGAAGCAGTATGTAGTGTGCAACAATAAAAAGGCCAAACAGCAGTGTTACAATACAGGATATTAAAACAGTTTCTGAACTGCGCTCTTTATTTATGTATTGAAACAGTTTAGTAAATCTGTCTAGCAATAATCAGTGAATTAATGAACATCTCATAACAGAGATGGTCAAAACATGCAATAATTCAGCAGCTGAGTGTCCCTGCAGCTGACAGACACGGTCTGTACGTCACACTGCCACAATGCTGCTGCTCTCTGCACAGGAAGCCATTTTGTTCCAGATCTGTGGTGGTGAGCAGACAGCAGGTCTGATGAGCAGAAACAGCCTGACCAATAACAGATCAGCACACACACACACACACACACACACACACACACACACACACACACACACACACACACACACACACACACACACACACATTAATGCTCAGAGACATCCCCTCCTTCAATCCTGCTTCAACACAAATATCCTCATTGCTTCCACCCCCCCGGTTGTGTAACTGCTGTTGCCATGTTCTCAGAGCTCTGCTTTAAGTGATTTTCCACCAATCAAGAAGATCATGTGATTCTCTGCATGAGAGAACAAACCTCTCCTCATTCAGACAGTGAGAGAGAGACAGAAAAAACGAGAGAAACAGACAGAAAGAGACAGAGATGAAAAGATGCAGGAGCCAGACAAATACAAAGACTGAAATGAGATGTTTAAAAGTGAGGAATGTGTTCTACTGTGTTGCAGCTAAACCAAACCGGTTTATTTTTCATCACATGACACAGATCTGTTTTTAATGTCAAAAGCAAAACTTATCTGCGTGACTGAGTGAGAAGTAGAAACATTCAGCAAGTTGCCAGTTTTAAATGCAGTCCTATGATGCAGCGTTTGCTTTGAACAATATCAAAATGAATAGAAATAAATATTATTTATTTACACACAACACAAAGGTGGAGTGAGACCACACAGAGGAATGTAAACACACTGCCTCACACACTTTCACTCTGTTGCTCTTAAACTACAGTAAAACATGCAGGTATATATATTTTTTCTGTGAAATAGAACAGCCTCAATCCCTACAAACTGTCCAATAAACACAGAAATCCACTTTCATAACAAAATATAAACTCGACAGCCTATGATGTGACAGACCCACAATTCACTCTGAATCCATACACAGATCAATAAATCCTTACACACACACTCACTCACTCACTCAGGTTTCTGCATTAGGAGTTCACTGGAGCAACCACAAAAATACTGAATGAAAGATTTCTGTCTGACTGAAAGCTGCTAAAATAACCTGATCTGAACAGCGAGTTTAATGTAACCGAATGGCTTATCAAGGTTTATACACAAAACCTTTGGAAGAAAGGGGACGTGTGACTGATATACATTTCTGACTGAAGCAGATAATATTGATTTAAATTCATCAGAAACTGACTGGATGGTAGAAACATGGTCTCTGTTTTTGATGGTTTAAGGGAAGGGGTTCAAGTATAAGAGGGTTTTGTGACATCCAAACTAATAATTTTAGGTTGTAAAAACATTTAGCTAAAAAAGAGTTATTTTGAAAGTTCTAGTAAGGTTCAAAATGTTCAAAAATTAGGGTTATCCATCAGAACAAACATTTGTTTCAGACAAAACAGGACAAACATTAAGAGGAACAAATAGAACATCAATAAAAATACAAGAGAACAGTTACAGAGAGGATAACTCCACTGTTTAGAGTATCTGCACTTAATACTGACACCTCTCCACTTTCTCTAATACTGACAGAGAAAGTAAAAGAGAGAGAGTCAACACAGTCTGTGAAAGTGACATGTATTTGTTATGGGTTACGGTTACCCACTGTTGTTCTGAAGTTGTTCTTAGGTTTCTGGAAATGAAAAATGTTCTTGGTGATACATTGAAAGATTTTTCAGAGGTCTATAGATCCAGTGTTGACCAGAGGAGAAGTGCAGCTCACATGAAAACCTTCAAACACAAGAGAGACAAGAGGTTCTCTAAAGAAGAAAAAAACTAAAGCTCAAAAACTTTAAATGCTCCTTTTGAATCAGAAACCTTGGTGTAGTGGTTTAATCAGAAACAGTAACAGTGTGGAACCCGTGAGCACTTGTTGATTTATATTTATGTTACTACAAACAAGAGAATCATCATGGTCACACTTACACAATCTACACAACACATATCGTGGCTGTTCAGCACTAGATCTGAAAGCCCGTCTGAGATGGATCAGGGAAGCCTTTTGATGTGAGACGGCAGGGGTCCGCTTTTAAATGCAACATGACCTTTAGCCTCTAATCAACCACTTCACAAACTCCTGGTTCTCTTTTCATCTGCTTTTTCTCTCCACCTCTAAAAGCTCAGGTCTGTTCTGCCTGTGGCTCCATAACATCTGATCTCTTGTTACAAAAAAACCTTCATTTCCCTGCCAGCATGTTAGAAATGTAGGCCACAAAACCATCGACCACAACAAGGCGACGCATGCAGGCAGTGAAAAGCTCAACTGTAAATGTCACCAATGCAAACCAGCTGTTTGGCAAATTACAAACACGGCAAAACTCCCTAACTCCATTTTCCCTAACGGCAGCTTCATCTTGCACTTCAAACGTCAAAATACAAACAGCCATGTTTCCGTCTACACCTAGACCTGCTGTTCTCTCTTATGTCACTGCAACAAAACCCTTGGGTGCCACGGCAACCAGCAGTAGTCACGGCGACCTTACCAGGACACGCGCAGCCTCCCACAGACATCTTCTCACATGCCCGTCGCCTGAGCCACAGTCCAGCGCTGGAATGGTGCCGTTGAGATTTCTCTAAAGCTCTGCACCACCGCGACTACTGCTGCTCACATGAGCGTCTGTTTTCCACACACACAGCAGAGAAAGAGAGAGAGAGGTTAAAAAAAGAACGAGCACAAAGGAATGAAAGCAGAGAGACAGAGCGAGCGGCGGAGCCGCAGTCCACTCTCTCATTAGTGCGCTGATATCAGCACAGGGAGGAGAGAGAGACTGAGGGTCGGCTGACAGTGACAGATCACACACATTTTTTGGGTTCGTCTGCATGGAATTGACTTGATTTTCTAAATAAACAACAGATTTATTTGCTGTTTTTTCCAGCATTTTAAGTTTGACTCTTAAAGACGTGTCAGAAGACCTTCATTCGGTTATGTCCAGCCTTTCTGTCTTTCCAACTTCTGTTTTATTAGCATGTCATTTTCATTGGTTTCTCCTAAAATTGATTTGAAATACAATTATACAAATTGAGTTTATTTTTGAAAACAGTCTGAGAGTTACTGAAACCATGTGTAGAGCAGATCTCAAATGAAGGGAGGAGAACAGAGAGATGAAGGGAGGAGAACAGAGAGATGATGGGAGGAGAACAGAGAGATGAAGAGATGAAGGGAGAAGAACAGAGAGATGATGGGAGGAGAACAGAGAGATGATGGGAGGAAAACAGAGAGATAAAGGGAGAAGAACAGAGAGATGATGGGAGAAGAACAGAGAGATGATGGGAGGAGAACAGAGAGATGATGGGAGGAGAACAGAGAGATAAAGGGAGGAGAACAGAGAGATGAAAGGAGGAGAACAGAGAGATGAAGGGAGGAGAACAGAGAGATGAAGGGAGAAGAACAGAGAGATGATGGGAGGATAACAGAGAGATGAAGGGAGGAGAACAGAGAGATGAAGGGAGAAGAACAGAGAGATGATGGGAGGAGAACAGAGAGATGAAGGGAGGAGAACAGAGAGATGAAGGGAGGAGAACAGAGAGATGAGGAAAGTTTCTATAGAAAGACAGCCAGAGGAATGAAGGTCATTACAGCAGAAATAGAGAGAGAGAGACAGCAGTGGGGGGGCTCACAGAGGGCACCGTCACCATGGTGATGTGGCAGATCTGTGATTATACTGGCAGGATCTCCCACACACACACACATACACAGACACACACATACAGACACACACATACAGACACACACACACACAGACACACACATACAGACACACACACACACAGACACACACATACAGACACACACACACACAGACACACACACACACACAGAGACACACACACACACACACAGAGACACACACACACACACACAGACACACACACACACACACACATACACAGACACACACACACACACATACACAGACACAGACACACACACACACACACACACACACACACACAGATACTTGTTTGAAAGTGTCGAGCTATAATTTTCCCGGGAATCCCGCATCACGTGACCCGCTCCGTGTCTCGTGCGCAGCTCGTCTCGATTCAAAATGGCGTCGCCGCATGGCGTGAAACTGAAGGATGTAAAGTGCGGTTTCATGGGAAACAGCGAATCAGACGCGTCTCTGCATGCACAGGTTGTTCATTTTTCACTTTTGTGTGTGTGCAGATGTGTAAATGTAGGTATTTCGATTACGAAACCGTGTCATGTAGACAGACAGCTTATGAACACGTGGATGCTCGCGCACGTTCCAGGCGGATGTGAAGTTATAATCTCGACGAACGATGGATTTATGCATCAGACGTGACTCGGTTAGAGGGCTGAAGAAGACGCACTTTTCACTGTTTCTTAGTGATCGATTCAGCTTTAGACGAAGCCAAGTAGTCATGTGCCGCTATTGAAAATGTTAAAACAGGATGTGCGAGTATAAACTGTCGTTTAAACTCAATCACTTAAAATCTATGTTATCCTGCTTGTTTGTAACTGTAAGTAATGATGTTAATATGTGAAATAAATGAAGGAATGAGCTTCTCGTTTAGCTGTAACGCGCGTTTGCTGGCAGCTCGATTCCTGTTCGTGCCCCACCATCAGTGTTAAAACATTGTTTTCGTTCCTATCCAGAAAACAATGTGTGAACACCGAATTCATTTTAAATATGCTTTTGTGGCTTTAATTCCCATGTTTCGTTGTCATCTACATGCTGTCGCACTCCTGAACTGTGGCTGAATGAGTTTGGAGCAGACGAACACATTTAAAATGTGAACTGAAATCAGCTTCACAATGTACCAGGAACAAGCGGCTACTGATGAGTTTTATGTAAGATGAAGATGTTTATGCACCTTTTACAACAGACCATTTCCAGACTTACAGTCTGTGAAACGGCGCAGTGGCGCTGCGCATCAGCTGATGCTGTCAACTGCTGCTATGAGTTTTTAATGGTGATGTATGTGGTTTTGCAGCGTTGACTTTGAGCTTTGAGTTTATAAGCTGTTTTGTGTGCGAATACTGGGTTTGATTTGTCTCTGTTTGTTTTGTTTTTTTCATATGGGTGTTGGAAAGACCTCAGATGTTCTGCATGGAAGCCTGGAACCTTCCATTGTATCCATCTTTCAGGAGAAGACATCATCAGGGGAGGTATATAAGATCATAACTGTAGACTCCATCATCATCATCATCATCAGTGTATTTATGGGTCATAGGATCATATGTGTGTTGAAGGTTGCAGTTCCTCTGTGATGTGTGTTGTGTTCTCAGGGGTGTAATCGAATGGATGCAGAAAGTGAGGCATCGCTGCTTTCTGCTCTCAGTGAGATTCTGGACAGTGTGGATGTTGAGACGTTGTCCCCATTCGACACATTGCCAGACTCTAGAATGTTCTTGCCTCAAACGTCTGGAGAGAGCACGGTTAGATCACTGACCCTGACGCGTATATAACCGAGTGTTGGTGATGTTTGCATGTCATGTAAGACATGCACAGTTGGTTTTATTCAATCTTAGATTTAAAATGTGTTTAACTTGTTTCTTTCACAGTTGGGGAAGCTGCAGTCTCTAGAGCGAGCAGGATTCTTTCAAAACCCCAAAACCTCACAATCACACACCTCAAAGTCAAGAAAAGTACATTGTTCTTATTTTACCTCATTACTAAGCAGGTTATTTGATGAGTTACTAAGAATTTGATCATAACTGCCCGTCCAAAAGATAACTATTACACCCACAGAAACTGTCAAACAAAACTAGATATTTGTGTTAAGCTCATATTTCATCACTGAAGCAAATGGGCATAAAGTTCAAAAATAAATTAGAAAACAAAATGAACATCATTCAGTCTGGTTCCTGTATTTTAATCTTTTTATGAAACATTTCCATCTGAAATAAGAATTACAGTACTTGATGTTTTACTTTTTTCTTTTTTTAGTAATATGTTTACTTTTAAAAGTATTTCAGTAAGTCTCTTGTATTAAAACATACTTTAATACAAACTTTCTATTTTTTTCTTATCCTGATTTGGGGTGAAATATGACCCAGTTATCTGAGATACTGTCTGAGATGTGAGGCAGTTTCTGTTGAGTTGGTTTATAATGTTGATGTTGTGCCTCTGTAGGATGTGCCCATTTCAGATAGACAGTTGAGGCCCCGTCCTCCTCATTTGGGGTTCCACAATGTGACACAGCGAGGTGATGGTGAGAACAATCTGAGATCTGAGTCCAGGAGCCGCCCTGTGAGAACATTCTGGATTGAATCGGACCCAATATTCCCACAAGATGAACTTGAATTCCTTTTGGATTTAGTGAGACACATGCACCCGTACTGCCTCAGGACACATCTGGAGAAAGAGAGCAAAACCACTGATGTCCCTGTGTGCTTGGAAGAGGATGAGGTGTTTGTTGATGTAGAAGGTTATGAGGAAAAGCAAATGAACAATTCAGACCAAACAGAACTCGGTCTTCTTTCAGGGGAAGACTTGAATTCAAAAGCAGGAAGCAGTGGCTTTGTGGAATGGGATATAACAAAAACACTTAGCAGCCAGAAAGAAAATGTCACATCTTTGCACAAAGACCATAAGACCCCACAACGCAGTGCTTTGGTAAAGACCAGCGATGCAAGACGGCCAAAGAAAAGAGTACGTTTTGCTGTACATTTAACATTGGTTTATGAAATTCCACCTGATGATGGAGAGCTGGGATGTCCTGCTTTGAAAGACAGTGTGGAAAATTATTGCAACCCAGAGTGTAATGATTCAAAAACCTTATCTTCTAAAAGTGACCAAATGTGTGACACCACTTCCCCCCAAAAGCCCAAATCACTCAGTCTACAGCAGTACCATCTCCTCAGACAAAAAAAACAACTGCCTCCAGATGAGAGAAAGCTGGACCACCGCATGAAATGGCCCTCACTTCCTGAAGTTCCCCGAGAACTTCCACCCATCCTGCCAAACCTTACAGGCCCACGGTTGAATCCCAAAACGCATCCTGGTGAGAGATCAAAAACAGCTGCCCTTAATTCTAGCATATCTGTGTCCCGCTCACAGGAGGTCACACCATCTTTCTGCAGATCTGCTGTAAAGCTCAGAAGAGCTGGCAGAACATTTTCAAATATTTGTGTCGATCCACCAAACCCCACCATCGTGCCCCTTAGGCCCATACAACACGGGTCAGACGGCCCTACTGCCACCTCTGCTGAAATGATTTCAACACAGGAAGTTCAAGCTTGGCAGGTTAATGACCTGCAAACCCGAACACAAGCAGCAACACAAAAGACACCAGAACTACTGAATGCAGACGCTGTTGCATTAAAAGCAGATTTGTGCTCCTCTTGTGAAGATGCTCCGCTTGCAGAGCTTGAGGTTGCTTTTATTTCAGAGGGCCTCAAACACAAAAATTCAGCCCACGGTTCTCCTGAGAAAGCTGGACCAACATCAGATCAAAAGAGCATCACTGGAGAATATGGTAAGGACACTTTCATCATATCAGTGATCTGTTCTGTGTTGTTCCTGTACGTGTTTTTGTCAGCAGATGTATTTTGTGTCTGACAGGCATAGAAGCCACAGATTTGACCAGCCTTCTGGAGCAGTTTGAAACACAAGGTAAAGACTGTCTTTTATCCACACCAACAGACACAAAAGCTGTTTATTGTAAGCTCAAGTGCTGCAGTAAACGCACAAGCCCCTTAAATTCAAATTCAGATTTGATCGCTCATCAGCTGAGAATATGCTCTGAAAGTGAACACAGTGATACAGTTTCTTGTATTTGTATTGTTGTGTTGTGCACTGTACCGAGAACAGTGTTGTTTGATTTAAATAAATCTCATTTGTTAAAATGAACTTCTCATTTAAACATCTCAAAAGTACTGGTATTACCTGTAGCCTCAGTCAAACTCTTGCTTTTTTCCACAGCCTGTGAAGGACAGATGATGTCACAAGTTTCTTCAGAAGAGCGTCAGAAGCTGATGGATCTCAGCAGTACTGCAGGTCAGAGGTCATATCATCATCATCATCACCACAGCCTGAGCTGCTTCTGGTGTAACCAGTCAGTGTTATTGCTGGTAACCAGTAAAGCCGGGCTGGCTGTATGTATGTATATATGGACTATTCACAAAGTTTACACTGAATTTCCTGGTAAAGTTTCAGTAAATGTTGCAACACACTTATTTTGTCACTAACGGTTAAAAAGAGCTTGTCATTAGATTAGTTTCATGTGCATATTAGAAAGCTTTTGCAACAAATGTTTTTAAAAGCTTTCATTTAAACCTTATTAGACCAAACTATAATCTGTGTGTTTAAATAAAGTTGTGTGTTAAGTTGCTGCTGTAGTTTCTAAGAGTAATGAGGCAGAGTTCTTCTCAACATATAGCAATCTTTTGTTCTGTAGGTCTGACGCCCCCAGCGACCCCACCACATCAGATCTGGAAGCCACCGTTACCCGTCAAAGGGACAAAACGTGAACCCGTGAAGTTGCCCAGTAAAGCCATTCAGATGATTGAACCTCGCCCGCTGCCACCCAGTAAAAGTCAATCAAGGGTTTCGTTTATTTCCTCCACTGCCACAGCAAACCCAGCACAAGCGTTCCTGGACCACGACTACTGCGCGTCTCCATACGCTGCAGTCCAGAGCACATCAGACGTCAGATGGCTGAGAGCTGATTTATATGGCAGGACCGGCTCAGTGCTGCTGTCTCCAGACAGTTCTCCCTGTAGGACAGATGCATTTCAGCAGGTGGAGTCTTCGCGGATTTCACCGCAGTCACCCAACCTGCAGGACCGGGGCAGAACAAGGAGGCGGAGTTACAGTGACAGGCACCGTCACTCTAGTTCGGAGTCAACTTGCTCCTCTTGTTCTTCGTCATCTTCCTCTCGTTCCAGGTCTTGCTCACCAGACAGAAAAAGGTACGTGAACGTTGCCACTGCTGAACATAAGGTTGGGCAGTAATCTGGATTTTAGTAAATACTATGTTCAATATTTTTTATATTAGCAAGCATAATAATTGGGACTTATTGTGAATATCTGCTATCATTAGGCCGACACATAAGATTTCTTAACCAGCTTTGTCTCTGCAATCCATCTCTGTACTTTCAAATGCTTAAGGTAATGACGATAACTATATAATCTGCTTTTTTTTTTAGGTATCAGTCCAGGCATTCTGGCAGCAGTTCCTCCTCACGGTCTAGTTCACGGTCATCTTCTCGCTCGCCTCCACGCAAGCACAGACGCAGTTGGTCTAGATCGCGATCTAGATCTTTATGTCCGTCTCATTCTGATTCCAGCTCGCCTGAACTAGATTGGAATGAGAATCCCTGCAGATGGCGGAGGTGAGTGGGATCTCAGCAGGTTAAGTCTGGATCCTCATGGGATGTTTAAATCTGTTTGGGTGTTTGTAAATCTAAATAAACTCTCAATTGTAGAAACCACCACCGGTATGAAGAGGCTTGGAACATCCGTCAACAGAAGTCTATTGTAGGTGTTCAGATGTTTGTCTCTGTTATCAGAATGAACTGTGTCTTATGATCTTTGTGCCTGATGGCCCGTTTTATCTTCAGGAGGAGCGCAGGGTGGTGTATGTTGGTGGAATCAGTCAAGGCATGTTGCCCTCTGACCTCAAAGACAGATTTTCACTCTTCGGCAAAGTTGAGGATTGCACAGTCCACCTCAGGAGTCATGGGTAAGATTCACAAAGATAAACAGCCAAAACTGTTTTTTTGTTCATCTTCTAAGCAAATGTGAATGTTTGTTTATTTCAAACTTCTTCCTTTTGTTCTTTTAGAGATAATTATGGTTTTGTAACATATTACAATAAAGACGATGCTTTCGCAGCCATTGAGAATGGAAGCAAACTGAGAAGAGCAGATGAGTGTCCTTTTGACATCTGCTTTGGCGGCCGACGACAGTTCTGCAAATCCAACTACGCAGATTTAGGTTGTTTTCTTAAGGAGTTATTATAATGATTTAATAACATGTATGTTGTATAATATCTCTATTTTTAATTCTTGTAATCTTGTATAATCCTCTTTTCCTTCATATTGTTTAAAGTTGGCCTTCAGCCCAGACTGATGCTATAGTAAAAGTGTGTGTTCTGCCAGTAGCACAGACTCCATTTACTCACAAACTTCTGTCCTTCAGATTCCAACAGGGACGTCAACCTGGAGACAAAGAGCCAGTGTGACCTGCTGGATTTCGACACACTACTGAGGCAGGCTCAGAGAGGAACAAAGAGATCGCATCAGGAGACCTCAGAGCACTGACACACCTGCTGAAGATACCACACTGGCATGGAGCAGCTTTTGTTTGAGACACTTTCATTCTGGTTTTGTCTTAGCGTGATAACACTGGTCAAACTAGTTTGATTACAACATAAGCTCAAATAATCAAAATCAGCTCTTTAAAACCAGTTAATACTGTCAATTAATATTGAAATGTAGGCTGGTTTTGGGATGTACAGAGTAAACGCAGGTTAAGCTACAGAAGAGGTGTCCTGGTGTTGATTATGTTTGACAGAAATGCATTTACACTGCCAGTCCCAGCGGCAGATAACTGATGGAGCTGGACTTGACCTGGAATATTCCTTCAGACAGACATTTTGCACTTACATTCATTAAATGGATTTCACCTTTTGACAGTCATATATGAATGGAATGGCTTTATATAAACTAATTTATAAATGCTTCAAATGTATACGAGATATAGTGTGAGTTTTTGTGAAATAATAAAAATGTCTTGTCATAGTAGTAGTGTATTTTTTTTCTAAAATAAAAATGGTTTGCGTACTGTAATCTGAGGTCCATTCATTCTCTATAGGTGCTTGTATAACCGCTCGGCATCTCTGGCTGTAGGTGGGTTAGACCCTAAACATGACTGGGGTATTCTCAACACTGCTGAAGTGATTCTGTAAGATTTCAGCTCATTCCAGTGTAATGTCAAACTCTACCAGTCTTGTGTTGATGGTTTTACCACCTAAATTAATATCATGTACACGGTTACAAATATGTTGAGTTTAAATATTCAAACAGTATCACTAATATTTTATGATATTTTAAACAGCACATTGATTAGTTTAAATTCTTTTAGAAAGATCATATCCAAATGTCTATAGTCTGGGGTGCAGTATTAAAGAGCACGTGTTCTTTCTTACAGCACAGACCTCATTTTAGAGAGAAGTTCTATAGATGAGGGACGGGCTCAGAGTTTAATCTGGTTCAGGTGTGTTTGATGGCACTAAACCCAGCTGGACCTTGATCCTCCACCTGAAAGGTGTTTGTCAAACGTTCCTGAAACGTTCCTGAAGCATCAGCAGTAAAGAGAAACTCCTGCATCAGGTGACACTCGCTGTGATGCGTCTCTATCAATAATGTAATTTTTATTACCACATTTTTGAAAGGTGTGACTAAACTTTGTTTAGGTTTGACATGAACTCAATAAAATACAGTTGTTGTGTATTAACACTCACCTCATTCATGCTGCGTCGCGCGGCCGCGGGCGCGCGCGGCTAGGGGGCGTGGTTGTTTTCTTTGACAGCAGTAAAGTGCGCATGCGCGGTGCGTACACGAGCACAATAAGGAAACGGAGAGATTATAAACATTAATCCAGACAGTGGCTGCAGATATATGAGGCTCATCGAGCAGTCAAGAGAGCTGCAGACGAAGGGTGTCACGCTGAGGTACTCGCCCATCTGTTTATATGACGCAGGCAGGAAACATGTCAAAGAAATCCACGGTGTTCCTGAGCGGAGTGGTCGAAGGTGAGTTCACAGAAACTTCTGCATGAGGACTTCTGTGAGGTCCTGTAACGTTTATATAACGTATACATCAACAGATATTAATGCTGCATACGCTATACAATTATTACACGCAATAAAAGTATGTTGCTGTGACGTTGTACATGACAGATGACAGGTGTGTGGTGTTGTCATTTGTGAACATTACTGTTGAACATGAGGTGTTGTGTGTTGTGTAGGGTTTTATGGAAGGCCGTGGACTATGAACCAGAGGCTGGAGCTCTTTAGGAGGCAAATAAACCTCTGTTTACTGTGACTGGTATCATGTGTCATCCTGTGTTATCTGATATATGTTCTGATATTTATCTCACTTCAGCTGTTTGTTCTTATCTAACTAGGGAGCAGAAATGGGGCTTGAACACTTATCTGTACGCACCAAAAGATGATTATAAACACAGAATGTACTGGAGGGATCTTTACTCGCTGGAGGAAGCAGGTGAGTTTAATCGTGGCCTGTGAAGCAGTTAAACACTCTCATACTTGAATCTATATTCAGTAACGGACAGTAGAAGCCGGTTCTCTGCAGACATTCATCCTGAGGGTAACAAACCTTCCTAACATCATTCTGTCTTACAGATCAGCTCATCACTCTCATCTCTACCGCTAAGGAGCGTAACGTTCATTTTGTGTACGCCATCTCCCCCGGCCTGGACATCACCTTCTCAAACCCCAGAGAGGTGGCGGCACTGAAGAGAAAACTGGGCCAGGTGCCACAGCGCTGGAAAATCTCCTCTGTCTCTCTCAGATTCAAACATCTCTCTAGCTGTGGGTCAGAAACGACATCTGCAGCGATTGAGTTTCTGTCATGTGTGTTTTCCACGGCAGGTGTGTGAGTTTGGCTGTCGATCGTTTGCGCTGCTCTTTGATGACATTGAGGCAGAGATGTGTCCTGCAGACAGAGAAGCTTTCAGCTCCTTTGCTGAAGCTCAGGTGTCTGTCACAAATGAAGTGTTTCTGCACCTGGAGGAGCCTGAGATCTTCCTCTTCTGCCCCACCGGTACATTTGCTGTCATCTTTACCTTCTCAGAACACTTTGTTTCGTAAACATTCAGACCCATAGGTCAACTCTGATTCTTATGATTTGCAGCTGTCTGTCATTTATCGTATGTCTGTCTGGCAGATTATTGTGCTGCGTTCTGCACCCCGAGTGTTCAGCTGTCCACGTATTTAAACACAGTTGGAGAGAAACTTCATCCTGGAATTGACATCCTGTGGACAGGTGACATCACATTAAATGTTATGAATCAGTAGACCGTGATTCTCAGATATGATGACACTAGATAAACGCACAAAAATATGAACAAATTACATATAGAAGATTTGGATATTAATTGTCGGCGTGCATATTGTACACGATCGTGTTATTGTGCTTAATTTGTGAATCTGTAATGATAAACACAAAGTTGATTTTCCACATCAGTAGAAACTCCAAACAAAATCAGTCTCAGATTTTTAATACTGCTGTCTCAGAATCTTTTTATATGTCTATTGATTTGAGAGAGATTTTCTTTTTCACTTTCTTTGCATGAAATTTCCTTCAGGGCCGAAGGTCGTGTCAAATGACATCAGTGTGGACTCTGTAGAGGAGGTGTCTGCTGTTCTCAGGAGGCCTCCAGTGATTTGGGACAATATTCATGCTAATGACTATGACCCACAGAGACTCTTCCTGGGTCCCTTCAAGAACCGCCCCACAGGACTCATCCCTAAACTCAGAGGAGTCCTCACCAACCCCAACTGTGAATTTGAGCCCAATTTTGTTGCAGTTCACACTCTTTCCACCTGGTGTAAATCCACTTCTGTACAGAAAGATGTTTCTATGGGTAAAAACATTATGAATGTAACTTCACATCTACATTATCATATGAACAAAGTGGGAACATATGAAGTGGGAACCTTAATCATTTACTGATATCTGTGTCGCCTCATCTGTCTTTGAAATGATGTCATTGGTCTACAGATGGTGAAGATCAGGGATCAGACTACAACCCCCATGAGGCTTTGCAGGTTGCGCTCACAGAATGGCTGGTTGAGTTTGGCAGAGTGAATCAACCTGATGGTAAGAAGGAAGTATATCTGTAACGTATCTGTACGTAGTTTGATAGGACGACAAGCCATATATATATATATATATATATATAATATATTTGTATATACCTACATCTGCATATATGTATACAAACATTATTTTCATGTTTATCTAGCATCATATCATCATATCTGAGAATCACTGCCTACATCACACACACTATCACTGTGTGTGTGTGTGTGTGTGTGTGTGTATGTATGTATATATATATATATATATATATATTGTTTCTTGTATGTGTTTCTTGTCAAAATCGCCTATCCTGCCTTTTAAACAAGTCCATTAACTAACCTGACCCGTCCCTGATTGGTCTGCAGGCTCTCGAACCCGCAGCAGTCATACAAAACGAGACGCATCCGAGGAAGAACCCATGCAGACAGATGGTTACGTTCCTGGGCCCAAGGAAAACCGTCTGTTCACAGCAGAACCTCTGACGCTGCAGGACCTCACGCTACTGAGCGAGCTCTTCTACCTCCCGTACGAACACGGCCCGACGGCTGTCACCATGCTGCAGGAACTGCATTGGCTCCGCAGGAACAGTGATGCAGCAACGACTGGTGCTGTCACAGATGACAGTGGAAAGGTTTGTGCTACCAACACAATCATCATGCAGTCACTATGGAGAAACCTGGAAACAAGGAATTGTCAATGTGTAAAAAACTGTCATAGGTATTTGTAAAGTCATTGAAAATGGTTTGGAAGACAAACAAGTGATTAGTATCTTCTTGTCTGTCTGGTGTTGTCACTGCAGGGTAAAGAATGGCGAGAGAGAGCGGAGAAGTTCGACGACATGTGTGCTGCTGTTGTTCAGATGTTTAACAGACTGTCTAACGTTCCTAACAGAACAATCCTGTATGACCTGTACAACTACATCTGTGACATCAAGAGTGGAGTTTCTCTGGCCAGAGCGTTCGTCAAAACACTGGGTACAAACACTGATGATGAGTGGATGAACTCGCCCTGCTTTCACACACACAAACACACATTATGACACATATAATGTGTTTCAGGAGGACGTACCCCTCACCCATGTATGATCATAGATGATGACCCAGAGCCGTGGGGTTTCAGAGGGGGCCTTTCAGGGGAGTTGCAGGTACTGAATATATGACTGTATGACGTCTGAAGCACTGGCCTCTCACCTCTGATAGACTTTCAGCTCCTGGTGGTTGTTCTGTTCTGTTTCTTGTGTTCTTTAGAGGATGTTGCCGTGTCACGGTAACAGAGATCTGTTCCGCAGTCCTCCAGCCACACGTGTGTACACCATCCGTCCCATTACTGCTAACGACCAGGTGCTGCTAACACACAACTGCCTCCTGAACTCACACCCGCACAACTCCCCTGAACACAGTCACTGACTATAAGAGCTGTGTGTGTGTTTCAGGTGGAGATAATGAAGCTTTTCAAAGAGATGAATGCAGAGATACAGCAGAACACGCAGATGATTGGTCACAGGTGAGAAACATGAAGACCTTTATGATGGTCCTGCAGACATTGTGTTGTTTTGGGCAAGTAGCATTTAGGAAAACAGCTCAATTGAAAATTGCACAAGCAAAATTGAATATTTAAATCATTTTAATGTACAGTCAAAGTTTAGTTCTTTATTAACTTAGGAAAGGGGCCAGGAAAAAGATTTTATTTAACTGTTTAACTTTATTTAACTTGTTACAGTTAGGAAAAAATAAGAGCAGATACAATTTTCTGATTCAGGTTTGGTCTCATCAGCATGATGGTGACATTTGATGATTCTGCATCTGTAGTGTTGAAAGCTCTGCTCCTCTCACAGGCTGGTTGAGGGTCTCGTCCCCTCTACCCACAGTCTGATTCTGGAGGAGACATATGGGCTCTGTGCTTATGTGTTTGCCCTTACTGACGCTACAGCTGCCATGACTGAACCTCAGCGGAAGACGACTGAGCTTCACTTTTGTGTATGATGCTGAAAGCTTTTCTAGACATACATTAAATTATGGAAACTACTGCAGATGGGCTGATTTGACGGATTTTTGTCTGTTTCTTTTCTCAAGTATCCAGAAATGATGCTGCGCAATTTTCCATCAGTCATGACTGTTCAGATCCACCCAAAAGTTCCTGACCCCATAGCAGTGAAGCGTCTGATTGGACAAGTGCTTTCATCGCTGAGAGAGAGTGGTGAGTTCAACCACCCGCACAACCAATAAGAAGTGACAGCAGAGCTGTGATCGTCTTTAACACGTGCTGTGTCTGCTGTCCACCTGAATGGGTTTGACAGGTTCTAAAGGAGTTTTCATTGAGTTCAGCTCCGATGACAGAAGAATGTTGGACTTTCTCAAGACACTGAACTTATTCCGGGTACTTAAAGTTGAAGGGCTTCCCACAAACCTGGTCATTATGGGAACTGAACTATGAAATCATCAAGGACATCCTGGCCATAATTAAACCTCTGATCAAACAACTGTGTCTTACTGTCTGTTTAGAAATACAATTACAAATGCTGTTCAGTTGATTTTTTTTGTTGTAATTGTAATAAAGGCTGATTCTGATGTTACATTTTTAACATTTATAATATACAAAACCAATTATCTGTTGATTTGAGTAAAACTAATTAAACAGAAACTCTTGCTTGATCATTAAATCTTTATTTGCATATTTATCTTAGTAAGCATGTCTGAGACATATTAACCTCAGAAATCACAGCTATCATATACAATAATCCAGTGTTGTTTATACACCATTAAAAACACACAGTAAAAACAGCGGAAATACGTTCTTATGCCTTTAACTTTGTAATAAAGACACAAAATTATTTTCTTTAAATTAAGACACTTAATGCATTTTTTCAATGCACGTGTTTTCGGAGATGAACTCTGTTATTGATTTAGTTCCCTGAGATTCTGCTGTAAAATCAACACACGCCACACAATTATTCATCTGGCCATGAAAGATACTGGCCATTATTCCACTGCTTAACAGTCTGACCGGTGGAGAACAACTGCAGAGGCACATACAGATTAAAACTCGACGTGACCATCCGACAGTGTGCGAGATGATCCAGGCAGTCGCGTTGAGCACGTTTACACGACTGATGATGCCCAACGTCCATCAAACGTTCAATATCTGTCTATATGAACTCCAGACCCTCGTATTTGACGTCTCCGATTTTAGTGTCAGGCAGCAGGACGCGTCCGTCCAGAGTGAAGGCGGTGATGTAGGTGGCGATCCGGCCCGCGTCCTCCTCCGATTTGAGCGCCAGTATGATCTGATCGTCTGTGTCTGGGACGAATTTAAAGGAGGAGAATCCGCGGGTGAGATTTAACGGGCCGACGCGGGACACGGAGACGTGACTGAAGTCAGACGAGCAGCTCAGCAGCAGGTTTGTCCCACGCCGCTCGTCCGCGGTTTCGTCGTAGCGCTCGGAACTGGCGCGGCGGGGGAGGAAGAACCAGCGCTGCAGACGCTCGCTCCACGCGGCCGACTCGTGGATCAGATAACCTGAGACGAGAATGCAATGCGTTTTGTAGCGCGTCACGCGTCAGTGATCGGATGTGTATAACGCGTGCGTGAAGCTCACCCGGTGGTTCAATAGTCGCCGCTTTCTTCAGCTCGGTGTAACGCGGCACCCAGTTCTCGTGCTCCACGTCTCCATGGAAACCGACCACCTTCACCCACTCCGGGTTGTTGTTGACAAACTCGCCGGTGATGGTCGTCCACTCCTTACCAAGACCACCGACGTACAGACGCTCGTCTTTTACAGCCATCCACTCCGCTTTAAAGCCTGGAGATAAAGTCAGAGGTCACACAGTGAGAGTGCAAACTAAACGCACACTTCTGAGTACTTATATGTGCCTAATAGACACAATCATATTTAAACAATATTCAACGAAAGAAATACAGGGCCTGTTATCTGTTAATTGTTTTATATGAAAGGTGGTTAAAAGTCAAGCTTTTGATTTTACGTTGACAAAATACTTGAAAGCGAATGACGTAAATGAACTCTGTCTGTATTTACCTTTAGAAACACTGCCATCCCCATCTGGCAGTATGACCCACGGCACGGCCCTGTTGCCCTCGATGCGATACACCACACCTGTGCGGTCATCCACACTGTACAGGTGTCCGTTAAACACCAGCAGCTCGGACAGCTCCATGCCCCGGCCCTTCTCTGACAGGTGGCTTTCCAGAACCAGCCTGTCTGCATCCCACTCCACAGACACCCTGTCTCCGCTGTCGGACACCAGCAGGTGGCCTCGCTTCAGATAGCTGAACCACGTGTTTTCCTTCGTGCTGCGTGAGTTTGTGTCCAGGTCCGCTATCACTCCAATCCGGTATCGGATCCCGTCGGCCACGTGTTCCGGGGGGCTGAGCGGGTACGTGTCATTGTAATATGACCCCACTGACTCAGCTGCTGCCAGGCCGGACACATCCCGACCAGAGCGCCAGGATCTCTGTCCATCTGCGGAGCTGGAGTCGCCGGAGTCTGTTAGTGTATGGTGCAGGTATAAGAGCAGACCCAGGCTCAGCAGGGTCACCAGGAGAATGGCCCGCCATCTGAAGCGGAACCGGGGGTCGGAGACGGAGCTGCTGACGGAGGAGAACATGGACAAACCATGAACAAGGTCCCGTCTGGGGTTTGGCGGGTCAGGGCTCACTGCAAACAGAGAGAACCGAGCATTAAAACTCTCTTTAAAAACATTTTACACTGGTTTTATGTACAACAACCTGAGGATAAAACATGCCAGTTTTTGATGTTAAAACACTTTCTTCTTTTGCTGCTGATTATACAGGGACGGTAAGTGTTTATTGAGTTCTCTGAAAAGTGGAAACACTGCAACTATGGTGCTTTGGAAAAATAACATGGTTGAGCAACAACAGCACGAGAGAGAGAAAGAAACAGGAAAAAAATAACATACAGACCGAGACAATCAGAGAGAGAAAGAAAAAAGAGAGAAAGAAAGAAAAAAAGAAAATCTGACATTAATTTTGGTGAACATTTGATAAAGATGTTTTAAATACAGGTTCATCTCATTTCAGTAGCTTTGTGTCATCTGTTGTGGCGTCATTCTCTATTATGGCATCAGATATTACAAAGCCAAACATGGCTTTGTAATACAGTCCGTCTGTATTTAATACAGTCCGTCTGTATTAAATGGCTGATTTAAACACTGAGGTGATGTGTTTATGACAGCAGGTGTTCTGAAGTTTTTAACAAACACAAATGTTTTAAAATGACACAGGTGTTCTTTGTGTTCAGCACTTTCTCAAAACTTCATTTTGTCAGATATTTATTTATCGAACATTCATTAAAAACAATTAAGTGTGTCATTCTAACAATTTTGTGTTTCCAAATGTACACCTCATTGTACACACAGAAGTACATTACAAAAAAGTCAGCAAAACACCACATTAATGAAAGACGACACAAACAGCCTAAATGATGCTCAACTCACCACACCTGTTCGAGTTAATGACCACTTACTACACTACTACACTTCACAATAGCATATAAACCTCTGCGTTCATTCAGAGCCAATACAAAACATGCTGTGTGATCACAGAACAGCGTAAGACAGTCATTGTACGTCTTATGTAATCATCGTCACGGCAACCACGAGTGACCTTTGGTGGAGAAAACTAACCAATCAAAATATTAAGTTAATGAAAACTGAACTTATGCAAAATTACAATATCCATATAAACCACAAAATGTCATCATCAACACTATGTGGCTGGAGTATCTGTGTTCAGATACACATTTGTGTATGTTTGTATACATTTGTTTAAACGCACCAGTCTGAAGAATTTTGGTTCCTTTCACTGTATCTATTGAAACATCTCATTTAAGGTCTGCATGGCAACACTTCACCAAGCTGCTTTAGTGAAATAAACTCTTCCTTTGGCTCTGTGTCCAGTTACATATTGGCTGATCGTCTGATAAAGCAATGATTTAATTTACTGACACATCCCTACAGAGTTACCCTTTGTATGAAAATTAATCTGTCTTCATGTTATCACCCCTTAAACAAAAGCAATTCAAAACTGAGCTCCTTCTTACCGTGTTTTCTCTCCCTCATGTCTGACTCTGATGTTCCCGTGACCCTCTAGAGTTTATTAGCCTCTCCCTGCGCTGCCATCCACACCACTGAGCGCGCAACCGTGACGAGGCACTGAACCCTCACCTCCCTGAAGAAACATTAACCCTGACTGAGCTTCTGTGCCAGAGGTCACAGGTGAAAAAGCACAGAAACACTCATTTCCAATGCATTCAAACGGTAAAACTCAACCTAAGAGTTTGATGAGTAAAGATTTATTCTCATAAATTATGTTGACAGCCCGAAATGTGAAGCCCCAGAGAAACACAGTGTAATAAACATGTTTGAACACACTGTTCCCTGTCGTGAACTCCACAACTTTGATAACAGGCACATCTTTTAATCAATCAGTCATGAACAAACATTATACAGAGCTTCGTTTTAAACACACTTTAATCGTAATGGTTGGGTCTATAACGCGACAGCACCATTTATCAACTGAGGCTTGAGTCGCCGGAAGCGTCTCGGTGTGCGCATGCGCTCTGGCGGACAGGCACGCCGCTTTATTTACATGATACTCTCCCTCCACACACACGCGCGCGCGCGCACACACACACACACACACACAATCACACACACACACAATCACACACACTCACAGACACACACACACACACACACACACAACAGTCGTTCACTAGTTATTCATGTCCCAACACTGTCATTGCAACGCAGTGTTATAAACGTCTCAGTAAGACGACAGTAAACTAGTCCGTTTAATTTTTGCGTGATCGCTTTTACTGAAGTGTTAAAATAACAGTAGCGCTCGACACCAGTAACAGCTGAATAACCGGCTTAACTCTTGACAGCACAGAAGATTTAATGACTTGTACACGCATCTCATACTTACGGTATTTCGCACTCCGGTTAATTCCTCCGCGATCCGCGGTTGTTTCATGCGCGATGATCTTTCGGTGAACGGAGATCCTTCCGCGACCACCGGCTGCCAACGCGCCGGTCACAGCGAGGCCCCGCCCACAACCGCGGGAATGAATATTAATGACGCAATGCCACGTTCTCTCAGCACGCGCAGCTGATTGGATAAACGGAGCCATTGGCAGCTCGACCCCAGGACTGCTGCGTTTCAGCGGGGCAGTGAATGTTAATGCGGTTATACAATGGAGTCCAGATAACAGCTCAATTCATGCGCTCACCATCCGTCACAACCTCTTAGTTTTAGTGGCTTTACATTTAGTCAAAAGTATACTAAGAGAAACACGCAACGTAAGAAGGCGACTTTGCTCTTTGTATTGTTTGCTTACATTTACACAAAGCGCCACAATACAGAGACCGTATTGTTTAAAGACAAATTTCAACTGGACTACCAGTATCACAAATGCAATTAAAACACTCACAACCACTGAATCATATTAGTGTTTTATTAAACTCGAGCCTGCATGACACGTTCACAGCACACAAACACCTTATACACACAGATTAAAGTGGTTCAGTCAGTGGCGTAAACTGGTGTAAGCTGTCACATGGTCTCAGCATACAAAAGTAACATTTACCAAATTCTGGAATAACTTTTAATACGATTAAACATTTCTGTTTGACAGTGGCAAATCAATGCGTTTTTCAAATGGTATTTAATAACGTGCGGTCTGATCTGCATGTGCAATTTAAAAGACATTCAGGTCAAATATCCTTAACAAAACACAGCCCTGAATGAACAAATGTAACACTTCAGCACACAACATTAGTGTCTGACTGAACAAAGAGTGGGGTTGCAAAGACATTCACATTTAGTCATTTAGCAAAGAAGTTGAGCAAACGTTTAATTCATCTCTTTACACGTCTGCACTACTTTCTAGTTTAAAGACCTGCTCTGTTTAACGCTCGTCCCCAAACTTCCTGCTGGCGCAAACGCTGTCTGACGAACCGGAAGCGACGTCACGGCGCAGGCGGAATAAATGGATGGAGTGGCGGGACGTTCAGACAGATCGGAGCGGAAGCGGGTTAAAGGGAGACATGGAGTGTTTGAATGTGGCCAGAGTTTCACCTCATTCTCCGCGCAAGACGAAAGGACAAATACAGGTGTGTGGCTTTAAATCGCGCTTAACGCAATGAAGTGTCAATGTTTAAATATGTCGAGTGCAGAAATGCATCGTTTCCTTCATGTGAAGTTAAAGTCAGTGTCCTCTCTTTGTTCCCAGGTTATTTTCGGACCGATGTTTTCAGGAAAAAGGTGGGAATTAATAAATCGCATAATTTATGAATAAAGTGAAATTTAAATCCATATTATCCATGCTAGTTTCAGCGGGATGGCGCCAAATTCAGATCCCTGGCGCGCAAAAGAATGACGTCCTGTTACATTACGTGACCTGATTTAAATATCATAACATTGCATCTGATCGCTGGTGATCTGTTACATTACGTGACCTGATTTAAATATCATAACATTGCATCTGATCGCTGGTGATCTGTTACATTACGTGACCTGATTTAAATATCATAACATTGCATCTGATCACTGGTGATCTGTTACGTTACGTGACCTGATTTAAATATCATAACATTGCATCTGATCACTGGTGATCTGTTACATTACGTGACCTGATTTAAATATCATAACATTGCATCTGATCACTGGTGATCTGTTACATTACGTGACCTGATTTAAATATCATAACATTGCATCTGATCATATAATTGTGATGAACTGCTCAGAGACTTAAATGTATTGTGGTAATCATTGCTTTAGTCCAGCAGGGACTGTTTTGTGAGAAATGGTTGTACGTCTTGTATAGTTTGTCTGAAATGTTTCTGTATTGCTGCACTGCACATTCTAGAATGTGCAACACAATGTTTTTTTTTATTCCTTTCTTTTAATGTTTCTGTGGTCCCAGGTGTTCAGTAAACGTGTACTGATGCTCACGTTATCCCGGCCACTGTAACGGTGAGCGTTTGTTTTGTGTCTGCAGCACTGAACTGATGCGGCGCGTCCGACGCTTCCAGGTGGCGCAGTACTGCTGTTTGCTCATTAAATACGCTAGAGACACGCGGTACTCGCAGACGGGAATGGCTACACACGACATGTAATATTTAGTTTATACTATTCTCATACATTTTAAAGTGTCATAGTCTGATTTTTTTTGTGACGCTTGTCATAGGAGCACAATGGAGGCAGTGCCTGCGAATCGTCTGAGTGACATCAGGGCCCTGGCGCTGCAGGCCTGCGTCATCGGCATCGATGAGGGGCAGTTTGTACGTGTCCAGTCGATCCGCTAACAGAGGCTTTAGCAGCGTGCCTTAATTCTTGTTGGGATTTGGTGCTGTGAATAAATACATTTAACTCTGCTCTTGTTTTCTGCAGTTCCCAGACACTGTGGAGTTCTGTGAGGAAATGGCCAACATGGGAAAAACAATCATTGTAGCTGCGCTTGATGGAACCTTCCAGAGAAAAGTACAAACCTTCTGTCACCTTGTATAGTTTTGTTCATGGTTTTTAAGATGGTACATGAAAATAAGCCCCAAATGTTAAAGTAAAGACAACCAATACAACTGTATTCACTTACCCCTGCGCAGGGCATTTGACCTGTTATCTTTCTGCAGCCTTTTGGTAACATCCTGAATCTGGTGCCGTTAGCCGAAAGTGTCGTCAAATTAAACGCTGTCTGCATGGAGTGTTTCAAAGAAGCTGCTTACACCAAAAGACTCGGAGCAGAGAAAGAGGTGGGAAGCAAAATATCTGAGGCAAATGCTGCCAGTGTTGAGACTCTGAGCCCTGAACGTTTGATTGTGAAGTGCTGCTTTACTTCTGCAGGTGGAGGTGATCGGGGGGGCTGACAAATATCATGCTGTGTGTCGGGGGTGTTACGGGGGGCTGGTACTTGGAAAGGAGAACTGTGATCCTCGCAGGGAAGAGACACCGCCACACCCAACAGGAAAACCGCTGGAATGCAGCGCTCCTCGCAAACTCTTTGCCTCCCTTCACCTCTGAAAATCCTGTATGGATGAAAGGAATACTTGCCTTCCTGTACATAATAGTCATAGTTTTCTGTGGTTGTGATGAAATGCTTGTATCATTAGTTTCAAATCATGGCTTTATTTTATTGAGCTAAATTATTATTCTGACAAAATGACCAAAATGCAAAGAAACTCATCCGATATGTCTTTCAATAAATGTTTTAGTCTAATGTTTTTCTGCTTTTTGTCTTGTATAATAGCACATGATCATATTTATAGTGGGTACCTTTTCCAAAGACTAAAGCTTTAGTATTAGTTACAGAAGTAAATACATGATTGACTAGAAACCAGTCATTGGCCAGTGGTTTAAACTGTATAGCAGAAGTAGACTGGTAACACGTCTGGCTGCTGGTGTTTTTTACAGCATTTGCCAAAATTCTTGCCAGTAAACATTTAAGTTTCTATTAGTCAATTAAAGAAATGAACTTGTAAAGTAAATATGAAGACATTTAAACATGCATGTTTACAACTGATTGCATTAAGTTAGTACATGAATTTAAGTTAATACCGATTTACCCATAAACCCAACAAAAATGTTTGACTAGCTGGAGAATCAAGGGACTGCCTTATTCAAGTTAACTATAACAAACAAACACCTGTAAAAAAATAAATGCTGCAAACATTTTGTGACTGCAGGATTTTCATGTCACAACAACAGTAAACACGAATTCAGGGCTGCTGTTGCGTCTCAATACTGATAAAAGTCTTTGTTTCCAAAGTCACTATAACAAAATGTATTGTTCTTGAAACAATTTTATTTCACACTAAACATTTTGTAAATACAATTGAACAGATCACAGTGATTTGGGTCAAATACATATTCAGCTGTTGGTTATGTTTTAATGGATTACAATTGGTGACATAATTTTTGTTCATTTGTTACGTTTTCAGTCCAAAATCATGCATATACTCACTCAACCAAAGACACACAAATACATAGCTATTAGATTTGCATGAAGCACATTGATGTGAAGATGACAGTAGACACATTCACTGCTGCTGTCTTCTGATTGGTCAGTCACATCAACCCACCAGCGCTATTGTCTCAGTCTGAATGAAAGCTTTGTCGGATCAGGACACAATCCTGAATGTGTGTGTGTCTGTGTTCTTGTGAGGGGAACTAAACAACCACCTTCAGTCTCAGATTTGACTCCTGATGTTATTAAACAGAGAAAACTGGAGAACTTCTGTAGAATTATTTTGAGACACTTGCTTCATAAAGAACAGTCTCATCTACAGATTCATCATCCATTTTATATAAATAGGGGTTATAAAGATACATTACTTTGCTGAATGTATCGGCATCTTCAACATAATCCAACACCATCTGAAAGAACACAAGAACAGAGCAAATCACACACACACACACACACACACACACACACACACACACACAGCTATTTAACAAAAACAAGTCAACAGAACTCCAGAAGTGAATAGAAATAAATATGTTTCACTATATACTGAGAAGTATTAGATTAAAGCTTTGTACAGTTAGTGTGAATGAGATACTGCCTTTTAACTTAAATCCTCACCACATAATCTTCACCCTCATAGTCCTCATCTGTTTCTTTCTGTTTACTTCCAAGTTGTTCATTTTGTTGAATCCGTCTTAAAAACAGCACAGAAGCAATTTATTATCCATTCATGAATTTATGAAAAAAAAAATCCATTAAAAACTCACAGATATTTCCTTGAATGCCTTCTTCCTAAAATTACAAATTTGATAAATCTGAATAAAACAGGTCATATATCACAGGAAATGATTAAAAAATAATATTTGTATGCTGACCAAATCAGCCGTTAATGTAATGAACAGTTTATGAGTACAATGGCAAACTCACGTAAGATTGCTCCATAAACACAACACACTGTCACTGTTAGAATCAGCAGGACAAAACAGCTGAAAACCACCATCATCACCAGAGCAGAGACTTTATTCAGCACTGCAAAAAGAATAAACCGCTGACTCCAGTTAATAAGAATATTCATTCATACAAATAATGTTTCTCAAGTCATCATGAAACCAGAATGGACTTTTACCCGCCTTCAAACATTTTCCTGGTATTACACAAAATGTCTGACTTTGTCTTTTCCTTTAAGAAAAGATTTAAGAGCAGGAGAGCATCACTGAGATGATCTAGTTCCAGTGGAGAAACGGCAAGATCTGGAGTATATGACTGGAAATCTATCACCTGACTGTGGCCAGTTTGTCCCATAGCTCTCCAGACAGATGTTTGGACAACTCCGATTGACTGAGAAACATAGTCTCTTGTCCTTCACCAGTTCTTTCAATTTTTTCTAGTTGAATATCTGGTTTTACTGGAAATTACAATTAACAAAAGCCAAATGCATTGCCCACCATGTCATGTTAACTTTAAATGTAGATTCAGATTCAGATACCGATTTAATTCTGATGTAATACTGGCTCAGTACCTTCGTTGCTGATCAGCATCTTTCGACTGTGGACCCTGCTGCTGTTGTCGAATCGGTCTGAAGCTTCACAGTGGTAGAAGCCAGAGCTGTCTGGACCCACAGACAGAGACACAATGGAGTCGTCTCTCCAGGCCACAGCATAGAAACGTTTCCTGCCCTCCAACCTGGTGTTGTTGAGGAACCAGTGATAATGTGGAAATGTTCCTCTTTCCACCTTACAGCGCAACACCAGGCCGATCACCTGAAAGTCTCGCCCCACGTGTTTAAAGGGCGTCACCGTCACAGCGCCCCCTACAGACTCTGAGACATTAACAACACTCTCAACCTGCACATGAATTCCAGTTATTTCATTCAACTTAATAATCTGTATCTTCTTACATACCCACAGTCAGACTTTCTGGTTCACTCAACACCCAATTGCCCTGGTTACTGGAGTTACATTGAACCCAGCCCATGTCTCGATTCAGCTCAATAGGCACACTGAAGAAAGCCTCAGTTCTGTCTGTAGTTTCTGTGGCGATAACCTGCGTTTTGTTTAACAGGCTGAAGGTTTTGAGTGGAGTTCCTTTTTCAGACCGACATTTCACAATGATTTTGAAGTCGCCAACCCTGATCTTCACAACATCCAGTGAGATTTCAGGCTTTGACATGTATTCTAGAAAGTGGCAAAAACCATTAAAAATAATTGCATACAGGTATAGAACAACGTAAGCAGTATTTTTTTATGGTTTTACTTTGATGAATGAACAGTCTCACCTTTGACCTGCACAGACATGACTTCACTGCTGGAGTTAAACTCAGTGTCATTAAATTGGTTTGATGCAACACACATATAATTGCCCTCGTGTTGGACAGAGAGAGAGCGAATTATCAGGCTGTCACCAGACGTGTCATATCCTGTTTGAAGTGGTATTCCATTCCACAGCCAATTATATGAGACGTAGGATCCTTCAGTGATGTTGCACTGGAAGGTCAGCGTTTGCCCCTCCCACAGATCATCAGTGGGTGGGCGTGAAACGATTGCTGCTCCCTTCACTGGAGCTGTGATATACAACAAACAAAGTAATAATAATAATAGTAAATTCAGATGAAAGATGAAACCAGTCTGACTGTCGAATCTAATTTCGCCGTCAGCATCTGTGAATGTCAAATGTGCCTCAGATGAAGTGATATGATCTGCGTGTGTCACATGACTCACTGATAACTCTGAGGTTCAGGCTGTCGCTGAATGTGCTTTCAGTCGTTGTGCTGTTGATTCTGCTGGCTTCACAGATGAGGTCACCATCATGTGCCCTAGTGATGACCAGAGGGAAGGTAACATTTTCTCCAAAAAAGCGCACCGTGTGCTCACTAATCGCCTTCTCCAGTTTATTCTCCATATACAGCTTCAGCATGACAGACATATTTGCAGGGATCCAAGACATGTAACAGTAGAAATCCACAACGGAACCTGCCAGTGCGATGGAAGGACCGGATAAAACGGGTTTAACAAGCCTGGTGTTATCAAAGGCACCTGGAGCACAAATCCACACATGAAATCAACACAGCAATAGGGATACATGTGCAAATGTATACACACGCACACATGACGCACACACACACACACTTCTATAAGAAGTATATATTATTATACACCAGTCACCGGAGCGTCATCAGAAACGACATGTGTACAAACTTTTTCATAAATCTGTTTAAACATGCTGTTAAAGTCAGTTACCTGCTACTAAACACCAGACAGAAACACCTGTTGGAAAAAACATGAAAAAAATCTGTTGAAAGAGAACATTATCAAAGACCCAGCAGGTAAAGAGAAGAACCCAGCTCACCTGTGAGAATTAAATACATCCTGATGGAGGTTTGAGCAGAAGCTCCAGTCTTCAGAAGCTGGACTGAGGGAGAAATACTGTAACAAACCAAAACAATCACCAAGCAGAGAAGATGCAGGAACTATCATATATCAGACACCAAAGTAAAGAATCTACCTCTGACAGTTTAATTCAGGCAGCGTAGCTGTCAGAGACGAGTTCCCATGTGCTAGTAACAGTTGTAGGAGCGTTCACACTAAACAGAGCTGATATGCCACACCTCTAAACGGATGCTTTCACACTCCATATGCTAACGACAGATAAAATGCCTAGGCAACAACACAGCTCAAGCGTCACCTCCTGTATGTGTTAGATTATTAATAAATGAGTGAAATAGATGCTGTTTTAACCTGCATGTGACTGAAGAACATTCTTTGAGAAGGAAAAGTCTCAGATGTTTGTGTTCTTCTACAGCAGCCCACAGAACCATTAGGAATATGAAACCAAACATGTCTGAGTTAGCTGAACATTTTGTGGCATTGCCACAAGTTAAAGGTTTTGTTATTTGCACTAATATCACAACTCTTGGTGTGTATTTGTGTTCTTTTTGTGAAGAAAAACTATTTTGGAACCATTTGTCATAAATATATTAATATTTATTATATAAATGCATATATATTGAAGTCAGACAAATACAATAACACAATGTGTGTCTGAGAAAACTAAAAGATTCTTTGGAGAAATCTGGTGACATCCGTTGAGATGTTTGAGGATCTGTCAGGAATCACCCTGGAACTCTTGCAGGAGAGGAGAAACAAGTTCTCATTCGCTTGGACAATAGCTGAGGAGATTTTATTTTTAAAAGGTTTTAAAAGCTGTTAAAAAACGTCCCATTACTGTGAAATAAATCAACACGTGCACTTCTAAACCTCAAGCTCCACCACAACAGTTTTCAGCTCTACAGTTTGGCAGGAACAATCAGCTAATGGAACTCCTGTGCTTCTGTGAGGGTCAAGAAGACATTTTATACAGCATAACACAACATAAAATCCAAATAAAGTCCAGGAGAGGCTTTAATAAGAGATACTTACGTTATTGTCTCAGATTGATTGAGTTTTTCTGACATAAGAAGAAGGAAAAAAAATGCGATGAAAACAATATAGGCCACATAGTCTAAATCACAACTCCAGACAGAGAGCTCACGGTTACTGTGGTGTTTGCTGGTCTTCTTGTCTCCACGATTGCTCTTCCACATGATACATAAAGGTCCTCCAACTATCACCGTTGACAAGAAACCACAGAAAAGTAACGCAATGACCTCCAGGGGTGTCACGCCAAAATCTGTTGAAGAATACATTTAAAACGGCATTTGAACAGTTACAGGTTAAATGTTTGTGTTATGTTGAGAATTTTATACAGTCATGTCCGCCTCAATAGCAATTAAAGTCATTTTATGTTTTCCAAACATTGCTTGGGTTATTAATTGATTGGATTTACCCGTCTTCTGTATTAGGATTCCTGAGCTCTCCACCCAAGTTGAGCTGTTGTCAAAACTGTCCCTCACAGAACAGCGGTAATACCCAGAGTTTGCAGAGTTGATGTCTGTGAGGATCAAGATCTGACCACGTTGAACAAGAGCATGAGAGTTGCCCTCTGCTGGTAGGGATGAATGGTTCAGAGTCCAGGAGAACGCAGGAAAAGTTCCTCTGCTGGGGACACATTTCAGCCTGGCTGCTGTCACTACTGCATCAGCGTTATGGAGGTATGTCACCATCACCTGCACAGTGCCCTCCACTGGAACTAATACAAACAGGACAAACAGGAGAATAGATAGGAAATAAGTCTGTCTGAAGAATCAGAGAGAGATCTTCAAAAAATCCTGAGCTCTAGAACTTTTGACTGCTTCAAAAATAATAAGACATAAAACTCACCCACTTCCAGAGCCACAGGCTTAGAAATGAGTTGCTGTTTCTCTGTCTTGGCTTTGCATTGGGCAGCTCCTCTGTTGAGACCTACAGTGACAGGCAGAAGAAACCAGGTCTCCAGCACAGGAACATGCTTCTCATTCATCTCCACCCCATCCAGCAGCAGGAGAAACGTCACAGGTGGACTTCCACCATCCAGTTGACAGCTAATATTGGCCAGCAGGGCAGAACCATTACAGATGACTGTGAATGTGAGTCTGGGTGCTGAAATATATTCTGTGAATCACAGAACTCAATTATTACTCTATACTGCCGACATTTCTGCAAATGTAAAGCTGTCAGACAGGAGCTGTAGCTACTGTTGTGTAATTATTTTACTTTTCACAAAGACATGAAGATTTTGGCTACTGGAATATCTTGTGTTGACGTCCATTTCATTTTGGGCAGTGCAGGAATATATCCCAGCATGCTGTTCACTTGCTTTCTTCACAGTAAGTGTGTTTTCTGACAGCTGGTAGGTTTCAGAGGATGAGGTCACGTCCTGTTTGTTATGGTACCATGTGAAGGACAAATGTGTTCCTTTCCTGACGAGACAGTGCAGAGAGACTCTTTCGCCCTCATAGATAATTGGTGGGTCGGGCTCTGAGCTCAAACTGGCACCCTGGACAGGGACTAACATTTATAAAACAGCGCTGAGTTACTTTGGGTCAATAACTGATTCATTCACATACAACACAAAAGCACTAAAGGTGTGACCAGAACTATTATATCAGATCAATCAAAAGAGTTTTAACATGACAGTAGTTCCTCAGGTTTCATTTGTACATCTATTATAGCCAATGTCATGTGTTTTATTTTCTCAGTTCATTTCATTTAATTTAGGACTTATCATAGAATTTTGACATAATCATAATCTCTGAATTAAAGTTATTCCAATAAGTCTGAACACAATAATCATCTTCTTACTTCACTTACTTACTACTTGTAACTGTACAACGTTGCTGGTTTGCCCTCCTGGTGTAAGTCTGCAGTAATATTGGCCCTCTGATCCTTCTGTGACCTTAAGGCTGAACGTAAGAACCACATTGTTTTCTGTTGCAACCAGATCTCCTTCATCCTTTCTCAGTTCATAGGTCAGAGGTGAAGACCAGCCTGGAACCTCACAGTGGAACTGGACTGTAGATTTCAGATAAACTTTACTGGGCCCAGACAGAACCAGTTGAAACTCTGATTCACCTGCACACATTACAAGTACTCACATAAATCAAACTTTTCATCACATCACAAGTCAGATCCTTGTTTTATTTGGTGATGCTCCAAACAAACAAGCTGAAACTTTGGAATGATGGTTCTCTGTACCTCACACTGTCACAGAGAGTAACTGACATCCAACCTCTTTATCCAGAGTGAACTCCAATGTGCAATAAACTGTAACATTTATCATTAGCAATAATTCAAATAACCTTTTTCTGCCAAGTAATTCAAATCATTATTTGAACTGCACTCTGTTTACAATTGCCAAGCAACGTCTTTGGCTGTGAGTTAAATGAGGCTCATCCAATCAGCATTCAATAGTCAAAATTAGCCTTTCACAGAGAATAAACAGACGTACCAGTTTCTGTCACACCAAGTCCCACCAAAACTGAAACACATAATAAAGCAGTAAATATAAAAGAGGTCAAAATTATTACTGTAGGTGTAAAAATAGTCATTGGTTTTTACTTCAATACAATGAGTAACTCACCCAAGAGTGACATGAAGAGGAAATATAAACTTCCTCCCATTCCACAGACCCTCACCGTCATGACTCTGTACTGCTCTGTGTGTGTGTGTGTGTGTGTGTGTGTCAGCGTGACATATGCATGTCAGAGATAAAACTGCTCATGTCCCTGTTAAAAGCTGCAGAAATGACGAAATCATTCCGATCTTTAGAAAGAGATGCTTTATTTAAGAAAACACACAAATTAACATGACAAAACAAACATATGAACTATGCTTAACAAAATGATGGTATTATACTGAAAGTGCCAATAATGTCTGTCATTTCTGTACCACAAACAAAAATGTGAAAATGTTGTTTTCAGACTGAACACTGTGACCGAACACAAGCCTAATACAGTGATGTTTTTTAAAACATAAAAACATTTCATGCTGAATCACACACACGTGTGTGCGTTAGCGTGTCCTCTGCTGTCGCCTGAGAATTGTTGAGTGCTGCTTCACCAGAAAGCGTTTATCAGAACTGCACTGTAACCAAAAAGTTTCCAATCAGAATTTACATCCAGACAGCACATAACTTTTGGGCATTTTACAAAGATACAAGTTTTCTATGATTTTGTTAAACAAACATTTCTGGCCTATTTACCATTTTTATTCGCAGTGGAGTCTTAGTGAGGACAGAGAAATGAATAATTCATCGTCATGATAACAGGGTAAAGGTGTGACACTCACCATAACCAACATGTCCTTTAATCTCTCAATGGTTTTTCGATTAGCTCGTCCACGAGACACGCATGACGTCAATATGACACTGTAAAGAGAGGTGAGAGATGAGAAAAGCTGTATGTACAGTCAGACACGCTGCTTACAAACATCTGCGACTGTGACCCTAATCTGAGAAAGTAAAAGTGTTGACATCATATATGTTACACATTATTGTGTGATCACACACACACACACACACGTACACTTCAGCCAGTATCAGAGCAAACGCAAAGGCCTCAGATGTGATATAACTGATGGTGATTTGAGCGGCATCAGGCAGCGTCTTTACACACATTCCCGTCACAGTAAATGCGGTTCTGTTCCCTTCAAACGGGCCGCATCCACCTGGCACAAACCTCAGAGGAAACAGAACAAAACTCACTGTTGGGTCTATTGAAAATGTGCATTTGCTGTGAGTAAATATTAACATGAAATATATGTATTGGTATATTGGCATAATATCACCCGTGACTCCTCAGCATCAGGCACTGTGAAACATGCATCCTGCAACGTACCTGTTGATGTTCACAACCAGTGTGACTACAGACATGAAGAGCCCCAACAAGAGCATGAAGTGAAACAGAACGGAAGAACTGGCAGTCCGGAACATTCTCTGCGCTGGGACACAGCAGCGCACTAAAGTGAACTAAAGAGAAGGATCAGTATTTTATCAGCTGCATCAAGCACTGAAGTGAATCCAGACAAGCGCTTCATCGAACCTTCTTGACATAGAAGAGTACCAGCAGTCTGACAGCGTTGATGGCGGGCAGCAGGGGGCAGTAAAACAAACCCACCCACGTGACTGTCTGACTGTTCACCAGGTCTAGCACGTTTAGGGGGATTTCAAACTGCTGCTTGCCTACCATCTGAATCAGTGCTGAGGAAGAACACTTCTCCACCAGTAACCTACAGAGCCAGACACGCAGAGTGAATTCAGCTCAGACCAACCTAAGGTGGTCTTACATGGTTTCTAGCTGGTCCTTTTTTTCTGGTGATTTGCTCATCTAGTTGGCTAGTGTAAATGGTAAGAGCTGATACAACAAAAGCTGGTATTATGTTTTTTTACTTTTAAAATGTATCTTACGTTCTTGGATAGGCCACACAAAACACTTTGAAGAAACCTTCAAGAAGATTGAAGACAATCAGTTTATACATCTCCTTCCCGAAGCTGTTCTCTGCACACTGATACAAACACACACACGCAACATAAATAGACACGCACAAACAACAGCGGTGAAAGTAGCTATGATTTAGGGTATGATGAAGAGTACAGGCTGCTAGAACAATTTCATGAGAAATGTGGTAGCTTATATTAAGATGTTAGACATTGTTGAAATTGTGTGACTGTTCCTCACGTGGGTACAACTGAAGTTATGTTATGAATGTCAAACCTTGTGTTGTCCTCCTGAGGAAGGTTCTCGTGCTATGAGGAAGAACAGATAGATGCCCAAAGATGCCAGCTTCAGGAAAACACTTCTGCGCACACACAGTGTTTCATTATCCCATTAGTATAAACTGGAACACGTGACACATTTCAGAGGTCAAAGGAAGGGAACCGTCTGACCTGATCAGAGTGAGGTTCAACTGAGTGGTGAGCGAGTAATCTTCAAACTCTGAGATCTTATTGAAGACGTGTGGCAACAGGTAGTTTACTGTTGTCATGGTGATTGCAGGACAATACTCCAACATTAGAGTTACAATCCAGTGAAGTCCCTGATGCTTGGAGAGAGGTAGAAAAAGAGAAAGGGGGTGAGAGAGCATCACTTCAAACAGACACTTATTATTGTACTACTGAGTTCTTCAAAACACCTTTGTTTCCTGTGACACTTTGATGGAGTAATAGATCAGAGTGAAGGAACCGGAAAGAAGAACCAGCACCAGGATGTTGAGAACAACCCGCAAGAAGATGAGCTGAACCCAGCGTGTGAGAGATCGCTGCTGGACGTGCTCATGAAACTTCTGCTCCTCCAGGTCCATCTTCAGTGTGTTTCTGATGAAGCTCCGTTTCAGTGTTGCTGCCTGTGGGTTCTGGATGCAGAAATTCCATCCACAGAAAACCTTATAACTAACATTAGAGCTGAAACGATTTCCAGTCAGCCACGAGTGTTTGTAGCCCACCACAGTTCTGAAACAGCACACCAGGCATAAATCACATGACAAGTTATACCTCAGACATACAGGACGGTTGTGGGGGAACGTTTTCTAGACATTTGATGCTACAGGGACAAATGATCTGACCTGCGGACCACCAGAATGATGCTGAGAAAGAGGGCAGAAGACATGCCCAGGAGAAAGAGGATTGGAGTGTTTAAACAATGGAAATCAAGAGCTCCTCGTGTGTAGAAACTATAAAAAACTGGAGACTGTTCAAGAAAACCCTAAAAAGCAGAGGAAAAGGTCACGTGTTACTACTGCAAATGCACATTTTAAAAAGAGACACAAAAATAAACCAACTCACTGATCCAATAAAAATGTCTTTAAACGAGAGGTTCTTGAGACCCAGGTTCTCTGAAAGAAGAAAACAGCAACTGTCTACACAGGCAGTGATGGAGAAGATGCGCTAACTAAAGACTGACTGAAGACTGTCTCACCGTGTGTGTCTCTGTACACCAGTGTTGGCATCAGCACAGATCCGGCAATAATCACACAGTATAGCAGATTTAAACACAGCAGGTACCTCAGGAACACAAAGTAAGCTTTAACCCCAACACCAAACTGACCTGTGGACAAATCAAGATACAGTTAACAGATCTTTGTCATCACTTCGTTTCTTTACACACAGACCAACAGAGTCACCTTCAATCTTGTGCAGCGTGTGTCTCCATGGCAACAGCCCAGCCACAGCTCTGCCGGCATGCTCCTTTAGGCGGCGCCTTGCGATTCTCTGGCTCCGTCTCCATGAGTCCCACGAGCCAATGTTGCGCCTCTGTAGGTGTTGCCTATCTCTGTTTGACACAGGTTGGTGGAAGACTGGAATTACGTGAGGATAAGTAAATAATGTACTGAAGATCCTTTAACTGCTGTGGGAATGAGAAGCCGACAGGAACCTTTCCGGCCCACCTGGCGTCTCTCTTGTCCTGCAAGCACAGAGGCAGAGCTTTGAGCAGCACGCTGCTCCTCCAGCAGACCTGCTCCTGCAGCAGAGGTTCAGTCTGACCATCAGGGATCACGTCTGGATGCATCTTCTGTGAGCTGGGCAACAGTCCGAATATCTCAGTGTGATTGTACTCACATGAGTCTGTGGACAGAACCGAACTTGTGCTCTCATCTGTGCAGACACAACACAATAATTCACAGTCTTGAGCTGCTGAGTAATGCACATAATACCACAGTAAATACAATACCTCACTTTTACTTTGTTGGTGTTTATAAAAGATTCTGAGGTACAGAGATGACGTTTGTGTGTTAGCAGAACATTTTGTTTAATGTACAGGAAGTGATTTATGCTCTGAAGCCAAAGCTTTTTTACAAATATGGATTACATAAACATTGCTTTTAAACTAAAGAGTTAACTTGGGAGAGTTGACTAACTGATCACCTGTTTATGTGAGAAATACAATGAGAAAGCAAGAGTGTGTGTGATATCAGAAGACAGAAGTCAAACAGAAGTAGCTGTAATCAGATGAGACTAATGCACAAGACTAAACCATGTTAAATAATCTGAACAATCTCCATCAGTTTTTAGGAGATGTATGCATTTATGTAGGTATGCACATTATATTCAAGTCATGCATTAGTCCTCGTAACCCCATATTCAACCCCAACACAGGCACACACACACAGAGTTCCTGGATTTATATGAAACGATGGTTACATTTGTTTCATACTGTTACTGTACCTGATAACAGCCTCTGAAAGTTTGAATTCTTGTGTTCTTCCTCCATCGTGTCTGTCAGTATGCTGAGCACCAACAAGCACAAGCACCACTCACACTCCAGAAAACAGAATAAATGTGCAGTTGCACTGCGAGCACAAGGCAATGCCGCAGTTCACTGTGTGCTTCTGAGAAGCTGCGCGTCTGCAGGAAGTCATGTGATGGCTGTGGGTGTCATCAGAACATCATGAAGATCTTGACACAGTATAAACCGGGTGAAAACACCAGAGGAAAGACCAGCTGATTTCTGAGCAGACAAGAACCGTTCCTATACTTACCTCTTCAGTAAACTGATTTCACTGGTTCTTAATGTTGATTAACTCATTAATAGCACCAACGCTGTTTTTGATATTGTCATTTGGGGACTGTGGTGACGTTTAGTGTATTTAATATAAAATTGATGACGGTAACTTCAGTGAGCTGAAGAACTGTAGATATAGAAAAGATTTCACACGTCACATTACTACTTAAACCCTGACGTCACACAAAATAGTCTTGAGAAACAGAACAAAAGCACACAAGGATAGCTCTCAGTCACA
>JBAJNP010003257.1:0-40911 GCA_036877545.1 Yasuhikotakia modesta | reverse complement strand
CATGTCTGCCATGTCTCCACAGCTAATCCCTGTCTTTGTTTGGCTAGATTTGGGATTGAATCTACTGTAATCCGCATCACACACAGTTTCATCCAGGGAATATGAGCTCCAAACTTGCCTTATGACTGTCTGGAGTCTAAAGACTCCTTCTGAATACAGATACTCTCACCTTTACATGTCACACAGATCTGTATCCTGACACAGAGGATACGTCTGGGATAAGTCTGTCCTCCAATGCTGAATTATAATAAACAGTCATAATTCATGTGAGCGCAATGGAATGAGTTCTGCAATATCTCTTTTTTTTTGTTTTACCTCAATGAAACCATCACAATAAAGACTTCCAATGTATTGGCGTCAAGACTAAAGTACTTATGTAGAAGCAATAGTACAGAATGCATAAAATAAACATAAGGCCAATGATATAAAGCGTAATGCAAGATATTAATAAGTTGTTTTGTCTCTACTTTATTGGAATGCCCTGGTCAACTGTCAAGATCACTTTAAGCAAGGCAATAATAATTGTATTAATAGGCTAAATGCATATATTGAGTCATAAGCTGTGATGTCATAAATCTTATAGTGAAATCACTGGTGTAAATTATTGAACAGCACTAAAATCAACTCAATGGAACTCAATGTATAACAAACATTCTTTAAATTACAGAGGAACAAGGACAAATAAAATCACATTCTTTCACGCGTTCAACTTCACAGTAAAATACTGTCCACATTTTTTTTAAAAAAAGCTTTATTTATTGCACAACATATTGCACAGCTTTGATGAGACCCTGTTTAAGTCATTTCCTCAGTGCATGACTTCTGTTGTGGATGAGGCATGTTACAACAGCCTCCGATAGTTTCCATATAATCATGAAAAATCCCAAAATATGATATTACACAGCAAAGCATTTGTTTTAGCTGTCGACTACAGTTTCTGTTTTTCCACTACAGTAAATGCTTATTTTGTTTTTGGAGCTCGCAGCTGGCATCAGGCACAGATGATAGTTGTCTGGTGATGTGTCTGTACATGTCACTTCTCTTTTTACCTCATAACTCTGTCCAACATATTGGTTAATGCTGATTGAAATATGGGCACTGCAAAACCACTTTGTGTCAACCTGTCAATGGCCACACATGAAGAAATAAGTCAAAAAACTGCCACATTGTCAAATCACACGGTACACAGAGCACAGCACCGTGGATACGTTGGCTAGCGCAGAATTCCTGAGGTTTTGACATGGATTCCATGTGGTGCATCTCATGTTTCAGAATTAATCCCACTGTAAAATTATGGGTTCTTTTCATCCTAAACTCCCATTGCCATGGTTACACTGTTTAGGCTTACACAGATGAACGGAATGAAGTATAAGGGAGAAAAAAGGGAGACAGCACCAAGCTTTGATTCTTGTACCGTTTCAACTTCAATCAAACGGTGGGATAGAATCGCAACAAAGGACAAATTTCATTTTGCCGGGACTTATTGTGCTATGAGTGTAAAAATGAGAGCAGAGTTATAATATAAGTGATGAGGTCGGGTGCTTAATTAAAACACAATTTAACAAGTTCTGGGGAAGAGATTCTGTTTGCTGAGCAGGAGCTCTTGGATGTCTGTCCTGATGGATTCTGGAAAATATGACAAACTCCTTATTTGCATGTGATCCTCCTTTCTAAAGGTGCAGCTAGGATCTGAGAATGGCAATGTACATGCCTGCTAATGCCATACAAATGCATTAAACAAGCTAACAATTTTAGGTTATAACAGGTTTCCCTAATGCTAACAGTAAGCAGCAAAAATGTTCCAAAAGGTTCTACGAATGTTTAAAACAGTTTGTAGAAAAACAATAAACAGTTTGTACAAAAACAATAGTCAAACACATTTTTAAATTCTGTAATTTTAAAACATTTCACAAATAACTTATTTTTGACAACATTTTTGACATGATGTTTAAAACGCTGCAAGAATATCTTTTATAAGTTTAAGAAAATGTTAGCCAGCATTCTAACAACGCTCACTGGGTATATTGTCAACAATGCAGTGTAAAGTAAACAGTCAGCTGTGCTGAGTTCCGTGTGAGTGATGTTTGCACCAGTCCGGGTGGGGTGGGATCCATGCAGGAAACGGTTCTTTGACCCAGACTTCACCCTGCATGATAACAGTCCCACGGCACTGGTCTCACCCCTCAGCCACACACAGGATGCAGATGTCCAGAGCAGCCATTGTGCCCCACAGCAGGTGAGACTGAAAATCACACAATTCAAAGAAAAATAAAATTTAAGTTTGGTTAAGGTTGCCTTAAGCATCAAATATAATTTTGTTTGTTAAATTTAAAATATTATGTGAATTTACTTTAACATTAAATTCAATGTTGAGAAATAATTGAGAAAAACCCAATTATCTCCTTTAACGTGCCTTAGATTTTACGTTTGCCATAAAACTAACTTAAAATACAGTGTAAGAATACACATTTATAAAGTCTGTACACACTTAAAGCCTGTTGTCTATGAAAGATGTCTGTGATAACGGCTGACTAGACACCTCACTCGATGCCAAATATGTTGGGAGGCGTCCAAATCTCACACAGACGCCTGTGTCCACTGCCCTGTGTGTTCCAACCAGCCCAGCTCTGTCATATGGGCAACCATTAAGAGTTTAAGATAAAATGTTTTTATTACATATGGTCTGTACTATACGACCTTGCACTACACATTGCATTCTAAGTCAAACATACACATTATAGCTATTCACTATTCACTCTATTTTGTCAATAGCAAAGCAGTCATCATTGCTTTATAAGGACAATAGTTTAACCTCGACGTTACAAAACGCCACAAAGACTCAATTCTCTCACTGCCATGTCATCACACTCAGCCTGAATAGAAGTGGATAGAAACAATAAGAAGCTTATAACCTTTAAAACTGTTCTACAGAATGCAAAACTAGGCATAGAACACAACAGTGTGACATATGTCAATTGATAAATAACAGATAAATAGTCAAAGAGGCTGTAGTAGATCTAAATAATTGATTTCTTTTCTCAGAAACTGAAAATAACTCCACAAGATTGACCTTTTTCATACACATTACTGCATTGACAGGTGCTTTTATCCATTTGAGGTATACATTGTATCATTTCATACAACTGGTTTACACAACATGACATTTGTTCATAAGCATGCATGATCAATTCAAATCAGATATAGAATATAGCAATTTAAGATACGTTATGCTTAGCATTAAGCATTTAAAAAATGCAACATATTGTGAGCTGAAGCTGGTGGTGGCCTTGAGCAGAGACGCTGCACCGAATGTTGCATCAAACTCCCGCTGAATCAAATAGCTATGCCCTCCTTTCTTTCTTTTCCTTTCAGTTCTGGCCTTTACTAGCCACAGAAAGGCTAAGTCCTCAAAGGCCTAGTTCAAACAGACTGAGCTGTGGAGGTCTTAACTGCAGAAGACTTCCTTTTGAGGAGCTCCACTCCAAAAGGGCTGAAAAAAATCTTCTGGAGAGTAGAAGTCTTAAGGCCGGTAAGTTCCAGGTGTTGAGGCCAGAAAGAAACATCTGATGATTGTGAACTCTTGACAGGAGACAGATGGAGTTTGTAACGGGTCAGGTCAGGAGAGGTCAACGCCATGGATGGTGTTGAGGTTCTTTTTGAGATGATCCACATGACCGCCCGTCCCAAGAGGCTGATGACAGTAGAAGCTTCTGCTGGATTTATGAGTCTCTTCAATCACACCACTGCCAAGACTGTATAACAGATTTAACCAGTTGACTTTGGCTAACTCAGCCTGAGATTCATGGCTTTTGATCCGGGTATGGCAGAGAGCGGTAGACGCTAGACTTGGAGAAGGCCGCGTCCGGAGAAATGAGCAAATAAATCAAATACACTCGTTTCCTCAGAAACTCTGCAAAAGTCACAATTTTCCACAAACACGATGATTGTACGCCTAATGGAAAATCTGACCATTAAGTATGAAATGAGATGAATAACAATGGCAGACAACATCTCTGCATGAAACTGAATTAGGACGCGTGGTGCAGGCGTTACCCCACTGAGACTGAACATCAGACAGCTGAACGTCTCACAGCAGCAGTGATGCTTCAAGAAAATGATGAAAAGTTTGCTCAAATCCTCAAAGACCTGAATGAACTTTGCTGAATGAATTGAACTTTATATCAACAAAAACCTATATAAACATACCCTATATAAAAATATAGATACCTTTGTGTTTTGAGGGTAACATTACAAATAAAATAAGACACTAAATAAAATAAGACACTAAAATTTTAGCCTTTAACTTAAAAAAAAGGTTTTCCTAAGATCACATTAATTAATCAAAGCAAGAGAACAAAAAACAAATGTGTAAGTCCAGATATGACACCAACTTTTGTGTAATCACCTTTTTCAAACACTTTTTTCAATTCTTATTTAACATCCTTTTGGAATTATACTGGTAGGAAGTTTAACAACATGCACAAGGCTTGCAAGACATCAGCCTCAGAGACTTATCACAATGTAAAAGTAAATACAAATATATATTTTATATTTATGTTTCATATTTAAAAGCAAAGAATAGAATACATACTGTACTTTGCTATACGCTATATATTTTGTATTTAAAAACGTAAACCGATAATTGGGAATGAAAATTCAGAAGCTGTACAGGTTTGACTGTGTACAAATATTGCACTGAAGGTGCCTCTCTCTCCTTGCATCAGTCACAGCCCCACCCCCAAACCCCTGTCCTGCCCCCTTTCATGCAGAACATCATGCATATGCAAATACACCATAAACCATCGCCTCTGCCCTCCCCATTCCAGCAGTATTCCAAATGTAACAAAAATAATAAAGGTATTCACAAACACACAATACAAAAAAAATACAAAACATAAATGTACTTTAGAGATACCCATTTTAAATATCTCTTTCTATTTCTCCACACAGCTAGCCAGTGGTCTAGGGTCTGTCCTAATATGCTTCTGGGCCGCTTTGTTGTCCTCCGCAGTTGCCATCATTCATTCTCAGGGCAGACAATGGGCAGCGTTGACGCTGGGCACGGCGGTCATGTTCTGTTTGCTAAAGTGTATTATCTTCCAGTCCCGTCCTTTGCTGCGGATGCCCTACGAGTGTCCCAGTTCTGAATAGAGTCTAAAGCCATTACCGGAGGCACTGATTGTTATATAGGCTACATTTGGGCTTGGCCACATGCATACTAATAACATCATTACAGAGCAGCGCTTCTGAAGAGCATGTTTACTTTGTTTTGGTTTCTATCACTTTTCTGCCCTCAACCATCAAATCACTAATGCTTACCTCTCTTTCTTCCTCTCACCCTATGTGTGCTGTGTGCTGTTTCCAATGCAAACAGCACACAGGGCTAATTTTCATATATTTTCCCACAAAAATTAAGTTACACAGTTCCAATAATTGTCTGTCATGCGTGTGGGCGGCTCTTCCCCAGCAAGCACTTACTTTTCACGGCATTGAACTTGACCCTAAGTGACCTTTATATAATGAGTGAATAGCAAACATCTCCCGCTGGAATGGCGCTTGTAGACATCGATTAGGGCTGTTGGATTTTTTTTCTCCTCACTTTTTCTGCACATTCTGCTTTTTGACAAATTAAAGGGCCGGTATAGTCATTCTGCTCACCTGCGCGGCTCTCAGAAGAAGCAAGGTCAATAATGCTGCATTTATAGAGCGTGGTGCACCGAGAAGAGAGAGAGATAGAAAGAAAGAGACAGTAAGAGATAAAAATGCTGCTTTCTACTTCAGGCACAGAGGCAGCGGGGGAAAACGATACCTGTGCTTTTATTTACAGCATAAATACAAGTTTACAAGAGTGAGGTGTATGTACGGGTTGAGTTGTGGCTCAATTCCCCATCATAACACTAAACACTTGAAAGCCGGGAACCTATAACATGTAACATCAACAGATGCACAGAAGTGCGGTTACTGGAAACCCAGGTTCAAGTGACTGAGGTTTCTGTGCACTTCTCAGTGGCACCTGGGATAAATCAATGCTTGACGCAAACTCAGCTTTGCAAAGCCTGTGCTAACTGCCTACAAACAGTAGTAATATACCAGCAGTTCCATCCTCTGCACTAGCATTTAATGATATCAAAAAATGCAATTAGCTGTATTTGTAAATACCAGGCTAACAATTTAGGTTACAAGAACATTTCTGCATTTAGATTAAGTAACAAAAACACCTTAAAAATGTTATATTGAATGTTCTAGGACTGTTCAAAACGCCCCATTTTTTGACATTGTTTTTATGATATTCCTTAACATTTTTTAAATATTCCACCAACATCTTAAGAATAACATACTTGATATACATGATATAAAATGTTTTTTATACCTTTGAGAATGTTAGCTAATGTTCTAAGCATGTTTCCAGATAACAGTGTGTGTGAGTCTCTTAAAATTAATAACTTGCTAATGACCTTCTGCGATCTGCACTAGTGAGTTGATGTTTTTTGAAATGCACTGATACAGGCAAAATAACAGTGGCTGTGGGGTCCAGTGTGTTATGTGTGTGTGTGTTGCTTTGAAGTGTGCTAGAGAGGTACATTTGATCTTAATGGTGATGTATTCTCCGTCAGCACTGTCACGATCCATCACTTAGCGCAGACCTGCCGCAGCTGCCCAGCTGGGGTGTGGCTTATTACACCACCCCAAAGCTCATGAATAATAAACAGGGTTGAAGAGCCATCTATGCTAAGACCCCGAGAAGCAATATCCCAGTGGCAACGTCACCTCACCCCCATCCCTGCCGCCACTGTTCCTTTCTTCCCCCTCCCTCCACTGTCCATGTTTATGCATGATGCCTGTTTCAAATGTATCGCCCACATCATTTCTGTTGTTGTTACGGGAACTAATGACACGTTCTGCATTAGGAGTGATGCACACAAGGGCCTGCTCCATTTTACAGCCATTGTCAGAACACTGCTGTATTACACACACACACACACCTTTGGGATTAGCATTTGTATGCATGCATGTTTATGGGATTTATTAATGATTATTGCTATGAATGATAAAAATCACAAATCAGGAATGTTTTTACCCTGCAGGCCCATATGTGTTGCATGCAGTACCGTAATCTATGACTGCAGCACATTTGCAGTTTGCATACACTTGGGTCTTATTATCAAGCACATGAAACAAAGAGAGACAGGCAAACTAAAAGCAGGAGAAAAAGAAAAGGCGCTTAATAACAATCATAATTAAAGCTTCTCGTGTATTGCTTCAGTGTCAGTGAAATGGCCTCATCCTCTTAAATTTCAAAGTTATTTTTCCTATGTCTAGTTCCCGGTCCGACTGGAAGAAAAGGAATACATAATGCATATTACGGACAAGACAAAAACGTTATTAATATTTAATCTGAGGATGTGGATGTCTCAATTTCTCCATATCAAAACAGATGTTACGTTTTGTTTAGGACAGGGCTCATTTTTTAATTTGGTTGTTCTGGCGGTTATAGTGCCGTGAATGTTGCTGAAGTAACACCGATTTGTTGTAAATTAATAAAGAAGACTCAAGTTGCTTTACTATGTTATGGTACAGCTGTGCAATAGATTTCTCCATTTGAACTACACACTGAATATTCTAATAGGAGGTGGAATTCATCACGATTAAGCTGGTTTTCGTGACAAAAAAAATATGGAGAAAACAAAGGTTGGGAAAGCCACTCATTATTTACACTGATTAAACCACAGCCAAGTAACGGTTCTAAAAATAAACTACACAACAAACTGAAAGGTAGCTTATTTAACTGCTTTAAGTTTCATAAATGGGCAGTACCTCAATTTAGGTGACAGCAACAAATTACAGATACAAGTGTACTACAGAAAACACATATAACACAAGCGACACTCAACAAACAAAGAACAATCACAACAACTGTTAAACACTGCATTACATTTACATTTCAGATGCGTTTAGCAGATGCTTCTATCCAACCCGTGCATTTAAATTTAAATTTGACATCACCACACACATTTCCTGAGGTTCGTCCCTTGTGCTCTACTTGTTTGGACTTTCACATACAATGCATTGTGTAAGAAAACACAAGGGCAAATAATGTGATATTCAAAACTGCAATACAGCATTCAGTTGCGCTACACTATTTAAATGTTGATTGTCAGTTGTATCATTAGTTTCATCATAATAATATTAATAGTATTTTATTAATAATAACAAAACTAAACAAAGCTTAAGTAATTCCACACATTTTACTAATGCCCATTGCCGTTCATCAGATTGCAGACATTATATTAGGCCGGATGAAATTTCACTTTATAATCAGCTGTATGAGAGACTCAAGCTGATTACATCTGTCTCCATTTACTTCATTATTCACCTAAATTTAGGCAGGTGGGAAAGCGCTCTGCTCATGGATTACAGCAGACAACAGCTTCCTCACACACACACACACACACACACACACACACACACACAGATTTCACTAAGATCTCTTTTTCTCTCATAATATCCCTCCTTATCAATGTTGTCTGTCTATTGCTCATTTCTTGCTCTCCTCTATGCTTCATACTCTAAATATCTCTCCATCTCTTCGTTCTTTTTGTTTCTTACCCTTCTCCTTTAAACACTTTTGTTATTAAGCATTCCTTCACAACCTCCCCCCTTTGCGATCACTGCCTGAGCCCCTGTCTGAGCCAGCACTGGCCCTCTGCCCGTACACACATTTGCGTCGGCCTTTTGAGCATTTTCAAAGGCCCATTAAAAAGTGCCTTGGCAGGGCCAGACCCAGTCACCCCAGCCCTAAGACCCAAAGAAAGAAGAAAGGTTATCAGATTTCCTTATCCAATCCAGACACAGACACATATTCACAGACATGCAAAGCTGGAAGTAGCTTGATCGTGTTCAGAAATTCACTTTGCTTCCTGTACCCAACGTTAGCCAATGAATGCTGGATGGTAAGGATTTCCCCTAGCAAGCACTGGGGCCATTTAAGGTGGGACTGAAGCCAGCCTGTCTGGTCACTGGTGGGATGGACTCAATACCCAAAAGCTGAGAAGGTGGGGCTGGATTAGGGTGTAGGGGTACCTTAAAATCTGGGTATGCTACAACTGTGCCTTCTGCTGGCCAATGGAAGAAACTCAAGCCTACTGTAGACACACTGCTGGGGTGTAACACACACACACACACAATATTAACACACACTACCAGGTGCTAAACTTGCTTAAATATTTACTGTTCCTTTGGTCAACAACGTTTGTTTACACAATAGCTTTAATAGGCAGATGACTACACACAAAGCTACACACATTTTACTCAGGACAATATATGAAGAAATCTTGCAGAAACAAAACAATGTGACTTATTCTTGTGATTACGGTCAGTGACTGGTGTACAAACCAGATAATTTTAGTCACTGTTTAAACAATAGCTAGTGAATCGAGGTGTAAAAAAAAACATTGCCATGGTGCCTAAATAAACCAGCAGAACTGGGTTGTCATGGAAATTGTCTGAAGTCATTGCTAATTTAGGACTTAATGGATGCCAGGGAAGGAATATTTCTAATTACCATAACAAGGAGGCTGATGACTAAATATAGATCTTCGGTGCTACAGCGGTGACGGTTCGATGCGGCTGTACCCAGATGTGTCAGAATCAATCATCATATTTTCTCACACCTGCAAACCCAGATCATGAACCCCTGAGAGGAAAAAACTGAAATTAGACAGAAAGGAAAGAACTGAATAAAAACAAAAATGACTGAGACTGAGAGACGAGATGGAAAGGGTGAGAGGAAGAACAGAAATCAGCAAGAAAGAAAGAAGCCAGAAGTGAAGGAGATATTTTGATTTGACTTGTGAATTTGATGACTGCCTTCTCCTGCCACCTGCAAAGGTCTCAGCACCATCAAAGCACATTAGACACATTAGTCCATGCTTGCTTATGAGCGAGATAAAAGCTGTGGGGTCTCTCTGCCTTCTCAAGCTGTGAGTGGAACAGCTTTGCAATTTGCCTGCAAAAAAAATGCATTTTGATCTTAATGAATATAAAATGTCTGCCATTAAAAGTAAAACAGATTATTTTAGGCTTTTCGGGGAGTGTGGCTCTCTGACAGTTTTGGAGGGCCACTATGATCTTTCATTAAAACCTCACAGCAGGATTCCATCCACGGCCGACCGGGACCTCAGCCCTCAAAGAGACTGTCTGTGTTTAAAAGTCATTTTCATAAATCTACACAGATTTCTGAAATTCTGTAATGAAGGTCGCATGAGAGGAGTCGGGGGCATGGTGGCTGGGCTTTGCCTCAGTGTTGGTCACACTGCTTAGGGAGATGGGAGAGAGAGCGAGAGAGCATCGCCCTCATGGCAGCGTTCCACACGAGCCTCTGTCTGATCTATGCTTGTTAATAACTAGCATGTGCTAATTACTGTCAGCAGCCAGACTCTGGCTCACAGCTCTACAGATCTCCAACACAAACTACCTGCCCAATCAGAGCCTGACGCTGCACACTTTTAATTGCCTTAAACTTTGCCTAGCGATCTGTTGTGCAGGGAAAGAGAGACAAGGGCTGACAGCTGGCTAGCTCCCCTAATGGACCTTCAGAAATGCAATGGGGACGGATGTTATTGGTTTCGTTTTAAGTCATCTGCGTGATCTTGACTTGCTACCAAAACACTCTGATCCATCTCCCACAGCTTCTGGAACAGAATGCTGCCAAAAATCCAATTCTTTTACACAGCAATCACTTACCATTGAAGAGAATGAGCTATACTTTTCATCACATTGGTAAAGAGCACTTTGTGATTTACATGGTGCACAGCAACATGCCCAGTTGTCTTGGGTTTGAAAAGACACCCACAGGCATGGATGCAAATATTGTGCAAAATGTCATGTGATCTCAACGTGATCGCTTTAATTAAGCTACCAATCAGACTGGATTCTTTATCTTGTGTGTTTTTTTAATCTTGTTGTTTTAAGCATGTTTTACTCTCTATTCATTTAGAAAGTAAACTTTTATCATGAAAAAGATACTGAGTGCATCTTTAAGTGCTTGTATTAGCAAATTTTAGATCACTTCAAAAGTTCTGTTATCTATACAGCGGGCACACTCTCAGTTTGTAAGGGGTGAAAATTATCTGGTGTGAAATCTAGGAGCAAAACAGGAAGTTTAGTGCTTGGAAACAAAACTTTAGTGCTTGTTGCGCAGGCATGACGCTCAGGGCTCAGCTTCTATCTTCCGGATCACTGTAATATGCATGAGAACCGGACAGTGAGTTTCTGATCCATTAATTTATGCACTGATCTGTGGCCTTCTGGGTCAGTCTTAAAGCCTTTCATGCAAAAATCCCTCCCTACGCTCTTTCATCTCCTGTTTGCAACCACTCAGATCTCTCTCCTGGACATCTCTGATATATCTCTACAAACAGAAAACATAAGCAGGGCGTCATATCTGTAGGCAAACAAACGGGTAAATACATGAATTATAGATACAGATATAAATGAGGACGGTACACGGGTATCTAAACGGCTACATGGGCTGATACACAAACAGCGTGGAGCGACACACGCTGAACGGTTGGTTCTGGCTGCTGGGAGAGAGCTTAGAGGAGGACACACACATCCACACACACCCTGACACAGACGCTTCAACATCATGGTCCAGGATCCAAAGGGAAATTAGTGGGCACTTAGCTCCACACATGTCGAGTGTTTCAGCTGGGATTCAGGCCATGAGATCCAAGCAGCAGAACATGAAAGACACTCAACTGCCCTACAGCCTCCAGCTCTCCTCTGCTGCACCTCAAAGAGAAGCGTTTGCTTCCAAACACAGACGTGTGTGTGGGTGTGTGTTTGGGTTTACTTACGTTTGTACCCAAAAGTCAGAAAAACGTGACATCTGAGCAAAACGTCCTTTGGGAACGTCCTCATTTGAAAAACACAGAAAATAAAGTTCTTCTAAAATTGTAAAAATGCTGAAAGTTTTCAGGTTATGGTGTTTAGCACTAGCTGTGTATAAAAAACTACAGAAGTCTATTGAATGTCCCTGTTTAGATTTAAGTAAATGTGTGTGTGTGTGTGTGTGTATATCCATGCCTGCTTCCACAATAAGCGAAAGGACAGCACCATTATTTTGCCAATCGTCTTAGCTGACACTTCATTCACTGTATGAGCTAATCCACACTTTCTGAGTTCATTGTGAATACCTCATTTTTTCTGTTTATATAAATATCTAAATATATCCAAGGTGTTAATGCCATGTCAAACTCACTGAAACTCATATGTTGTGACACAACTAGTGTCTTAATGAGAACTCCCACACAGACTGAATCACTTCTCCAAAACATCTCTGTGATTAATGCAGCCAGGAATTGCATACTTTCAGGTCTCATTTAAGTTTATAGCAAACTATTCACTAAAAATGAAACATTGCTGCATTTTAAAAGCTGTATCGATTTATGCAGCTGAAACATTAGGTATTGGAGGGCGACTAATCCCGCCCACCCTGTGAATGTCAACTCGGTGTCACTCAGCTACATTTAAACAGGCACTTATTTTTTTTACCTAAAGTCCATTTACAGTGTTTAAAGTCAAGGTTACTTATATCAAAAACAGTTGCGATTAGTTTACCATTTTCCATCTTCTCTCTGACTCTTAAATTGAATCGCTGGCATCTTTAAGTCTCAAAACGTAATGACCTCAGTGGAAATTTGCTCATCATAAATGTGCGGAACATATGTGGATTACTCATAACATTAAGGCACTGAATTAAAAATCTAAAAAAAACAAATCTGCAAAGCATCTTCTTCATGTTTGTGTCCACACAGCACATCAATTAGTGTTCCTGTAGCTCAACTGGCAGAGCATTAGGTTAGCAGTGCAAAGGTTGTGTATTTTTATTACACAAGAACTGATAAAAATATATGCCATATTCACTGTAAGTCACTCTGGATAAAAGCATCTGCCAAACGTATAAATGTAAATGCAATAATGCCATGACACGCCTCCTTTAAAATGACCACAGTTGTTGAGCACATGACAAAAAAAATATAGCAGGTACTGAAAGTTCCAGGCCTGTCACAGGACACTGAGGGGCTCATGAGCAGCACAGAATGCTCTAGGCCGCTCTACAGACCACCGCGCTGTTTAGGGCCCACCGCCCTGTTGTACTTCTGTGTTTATCAACTCTTTATTATGGGCGCATCATCATTTACAATGGTACCATCTGCTCATTACCTTTCCTGAGTATGGGGCAAATTGCTTTCACAGGGAGTTAACCAGGAGAAGGAAAATTGTCAGCAATAGAGAAAATCATGAAACCTGTTCCCATCTATTTACAAAGGCTGTTACCCACACAAGAGATTCAGAAACACGTTTATTTTTTAAGGGGATAAAATAATTAGCCGTCTCTAGTTGTGCAAAGAGAAACAAAGAGATTAGAGCGAGAGGCCTCAGTCAAAATCAAATAAATCTGGAGCGTTTTATAGGTACCTGCAGCTGTGTAGCAACAACAAATATCGCATATGACCGCATGACTCTAATTTATCTGCTTCTCTTCTAAATTAACAGCCTGGGCCAAGCAATGGGAAAAACAGTAGGAAACAGAAAATAGGAGAATTCCTATCGCCTCTCTCACATTTAGTCCATTAACTCTACTAACCACGGGTAAGGAGAGGCGCTCGCTTACGAAAAGCACTTATTAGGGAAGAACACCAATGCCAAAACCTAAAACACCTAAATCTTTACTCAATGTGGAGAATTAGACTGCATTTTTCATCCGGAGGTCAATATTAATACTTTAATACATTTTTGGGAAAGGAGGGCCACACATAACAATCTGCTTCGTCTACAGTGATATATGGAGAGGCACACAGATAAATCAGTTCACATTAGAATGATAAAAATAGTAAGAGGGGAATTATGTAAAGTATGTGAATTCTGTGACACAAAAAAAAAATCACAATGTGGAATTGCATCACCAATGTTGCTGAGTTGGGCTGGTTTGAATGCTTAAACAAACAAATCAATGGTCTGACAAACTTCTGATAAACAGCCAACAAATACTTACTCTACAGTAGTATACTCTACAGTATTTTAACATAACACATTTTATCACTTGTTAAGCAACAAGGTAAAACACTTCAGCCTCACTAATGTTGACTGTAAAACTACAAAATACATGTGATCCTGCTGAGCCAATTAAATTCAAGTGCGTTGCATGACCTGCGTGACAAAGCTAACCAGAAACTAAACAGAAATTCTGATGTCACTGAGGAAAAGTGACAATACGGTATTAATGCTGGAGACCGGCCCTGCTCTTTCACAATCTGATTTATGTAACAGGTCACATTGACGTCTGTATCAGACAGATTTGAGGCTGTCAGAATGAGTTGTTAGACTTTTGGACATTCTCCAACGTGAAGGCTGACACTATTCATGGTATTTTGGAAGAAACAGAGGCCAAAAGATCTTTGACATTCAAGGATTGTGACCCCGCAGCTACGTGAGAATGTGTGCGGGCAAGGAAAAGACAGATGCTATCGGACGAATCAGTGGATTCACACACACACACATTCTGACATATGTACTACATGTGATGGTTGAGTAACAGAGGGCACAATGATCCTCATAAACATACACAGGCATGTTTATTTTATACTGTGGTATTTTCTTATTTTTTTTAACCCTTGCCCTAAAACTTACCCCACACTATCTTTCCTTTGCATTATTATTACTTTTTATAGTACTAACATAAAACCATTTTCATGTAGTATCCAATGCAGATGATAAATGTTGGATTTTACTATGCTTGTGAGGACATTTGCCCACACACACACAAATACATTACACTACACATCGACTCAGATTAATCCAAACTAATTCAAAATCGTTCTTTTTTTATCACACTATCCACCACACACAGACTCGCATTATCACAGCCTCATGATAGGATTTCAGATGGGAATGTGAAAACAAATGACAACAACAGGCCAGAAAATCATAAAAGACACAACCGAGGAACCAGCTCTGCGTATCACCTCCGCGTCACAATATTCTCTTATCTGTGGAGACTGATTTACAACCCTCTCTCAAAGCCAGTGCTACCACTGCACAGATTTATGTAGCGGGGTCAGATCTCACCTAGCTGCAGCCATATGCATGCCTCATTTCCATATGCTGTATTGGGGTGTTGTCAGACACTACACAGAGTCTGAGGTCTTATTAGGCACAAGGGTCCCTACCACAGTACAAATCATCACCACCGGGACTTCTGCTCATTCTCTGTCACTGCCACTCAACAAAGCTCCATACGCACAGCTTCCGCGACGCACCGGGCTAGCTTTATCTGTGACTGGTGAGCCTCGCTCAGCCATCGGCCTTCACTGCGCAAATCCCCTAATGGTGGAGGCAGGAGGCCGCAAAAGACACTAACAGGGAGCGGGAGGGTTTTGGGAGCGCTGTAAAGTTGGCAGCGTGTGATTGCGACAGCTTTGATTCCCAAGAAGAGAGTAAATAAACAAGATCCCCTGTGGTTTCCGCTGAGACACGGAGCGGCAGCACAATATGGCAGAGGGGAAAGAGGAAACGAGGAAGAGGAGAAAACAGATGAAGACAGGAGAGAGACAAAAGTGTAATCATAAGGTGTAACACCGGCTGTGCAAACAAAACACACAAATAACAGGAGTCATCCACGGAAACACATACTAAAAGATTTTTGTTTTGTTAAAAACTATACTTAGTGTTTGTCTTTGTCTTAAAAAAACTACAAATATGTAACAAAACACCATAAAAACATGATTAGTCAACAACAAACAAATATACAGGCAGTGACAAATACCTAATGTACAGAGGTCAACCGTAATCAAGGTCAATATTAGCATGCAATATTTATAGTTGTGTTTAGACACTTACTTTAGCTAGAAGGTGTAATAATTTGACTGGCCATACGTCAGTGGCATAATGAGTCAGGCCATTGAAGCCATCTGCTTGTGTAACCTGCTGGAAAAAACAAGGGCAGTAAAGAAAAAAAGAGAAATTAAACGTAAATTAAAGGATGGAGAAAACAAGAATTCAGAGCAGCGTGCAGTCAAGAGTTACAGTTTTACTTGGCATATAAACAAATTCAAATGGCTGATATGAGCAACGCCAAGGACAGCCACACTCACTGCCTCATATAAATTCACATTCTAGTTATATAAGATTTCTGCCCATATAAAGGTGTTTCTTACCTGACAGTTGGTTGCGATTATAAACTGGTGACCATGATTTATACACCACCAAACTGCAAGTTTTTTGGTTAAAATTAAATTAGTAAACAATTACATAACAACAACTGAGAATTTAAAACGGTCTCCTTACCTTAATCTGTCCGAGTGGGTGAGCTGCCTGTAATTACTTCATTCATTCTCACTACTTTGACCTATTCAGGCCAATTTGTGGACCAGCTGTAAACACGATAGGTGGGTAGTATACACTAACAGTGAGGCCAACTGCACATGATTAAATTCATGTTTTGTAGTATTTGTTTTGCTTTTCTTGTATTTTTCTTCTCATTCCAGAAATTAAACCAATGTTCTTTGCTAAAAAAACTGCATGTATACAATCATGAGCTTAGAGACAAAAAGTGCTTTGGAATCTTTAAACTGTTCTAAAAATAAACCCAGAATAAACCAAATTTAAACTCACCAGCCAATCAGAGACTCTCGGATGCAACTAAAATAGGACATAAATCTTAGCATTTGCATCATACAGGAGGCACTGTGGAATCTGAAAAGGGTTCCACAAAAAATTGCTGGTGTTAGAATGAAACTGAATATCCTAAAATATTTAGAATGGAAGAATTGGAAAAAAAAATTCTGCCGTTCCTCAGAGTCACCCTCAATTAGATACCAATCTTATGGCCATCAGACCAAACACAAAAAATACTGGTAAAAAAAATCTAAATATATATGAAAATACATATATATTAATACATGAAATATATGTAAAATGTATGTTACACTAATTGTTTTTATAACACAAAAGTTTAATTTGCCTGACCAAGATTGCATACAACTGAATCCCAGCCCTTTTCATACTCATCATAGTAACAATATTGCTGGTATGATTCATTAAACCGTTGGGTTAACTTTAGTTTCTGTATCAAAAATGTCAATAGTACAATTACTATTGATATTTTAAATGTTCTTGGTCTCTCTGCTTAGCAGTGCTTGACTTTTGTCCAAAGCTTGAGGAAAGTGGCTCTGTTATTTCTGAAGGGTTTGATACACAGCCGCACCACAAATCCTCTTAGCCCAACTGCGAGCGGTTTTTGGGTGGCAACTTAAAGGGACCATTGTGCTGCTCCTGGATTTGAAACTTCCTACAATGCCTTTCGGTCAGACTAATGTAAATAAATGAGCAGCCCTGAACAAGAAAGAGAGAGAGTGTGTAAGAAAGAGAATAAGAAAAGATCAAAGCTCAGGTCTTCGACACAGCCATCCGGGTGCCTTCTAATGTTCCCATCAGTGAGAGGAGCGAGGGATGGGGATAAAGAAAAGAGAAAGTGTAACAATAACTGCAAGACACCAGGAAATGCAGAGAAAGAGAGAAACTCCAGTTTTGTGACCTTACTTGAGGGTACCTCAGCAGGAACGCATTATTTAAAGGACCGTTTCAATGAAAAGCAAGTCACTGAATGTGTTCAATAGGGCCCTTTCATAAGACTGTGACTAAAGACTACAGAAGATAGCAACTTCAAATAGAAAAACTTTATTTAACATTTAACTAAAACCTGAGGTAATTGGTTTATCTTACTTTGGATTTTAAAACTCTCAGTTGCTCTTGCATAACCAAAGACTATTTTAAATATTCCCTACATACTTTCCCTATTATTCCCATACAATATTCCCCCCATACTTTAAATATTCCCTACATATACAATTTTCATATTTGTTTGTAGTTTTAACCAAATATCACATTATGCAAATATCACAGTATGCAAAAATAAAGCAAACAAATATGCTATTTGAGGTGGTATAAATGAATTTTACTGCTATCAGGATAACTTTCTGATTAGAAATGTAAATGGAAAAGACATGTACAGTGTACGTGTTCCAAATGGCCACCTAAAAGATGCACCCTTCAGAGTACCCCAGTGCCCTTCATAGTGAGCATAGTGCACAGCAATGCTCACTTTTCAACAGAATTCACCTACAGTATCACCAACCAAAAGACAAATTGAGGCGACAGAAGCAAGAAAAGAGAGTAAAGCAAGAACAGGCTCAACTTTTGCCATTTTTCTTTAGGAAGCCAATTCCTGCTTTGCTCAATTCTTCATCTATTCAATTTCCATGTATGTAATTGGCTGCATGTAGAGATTGTGATCTTGGTAATCTAGACAGTACAGGGAAGCAGGATGGCCTGAGCTGCTGTTTCTCATGAGAGGTCCAGACAGATCCCTGCAGCTTCATTAGGGGTGGGGAGGGACATGAACCAGTGTCCTCCGTGGAAACAAGCCACAGGCCTGCATGCAGAGATTATGCAATATGGAAAACAGCACAGCACAGCCCAGTGTTAGAGACCATAAAGATTTAACACTGAGTGGCACATTGTAATCTGTGTTTAATTAGCTGGAGGATTTAGGTACAATTGTTTCAATATTGTCATGCTACACAGGCAATTGTAGCGCATTGCTTATTTTACATAAAGCACACAACAACATACAACACGAACATCTCAAAGGATGATACATTTATTCAGATTGGCATTCCATGTGGCATTAATATGTTGATTTTAAACTAAACACTGAGAACTTTGCAGGCAGCCTTTCCATGTATGATTAGTTCAAATGTGACACCTGCTCATTAAAATTGCATAAAATCTTTAAAGGGGCTTAAGTTGATTTTGCCATAATGTGACTGAAACATTGGCTAATATTTCACCTGCATAATTCCCTGCAATGAAAAATGATACCAGAACAAAGAACATTATATTATTACAGCCGTTAGCAGACCGGGGTTTTATTGCACACATAAAGCGTTGATGGACGGCTTTTCTCATGTGTATTTCTCACAAAAAGACAGAATTACTCAGACGGATAGAATCATGATGAATATCAGACTGTCAAAGAATCAAAAGAGAATGAAAACCGGGAAAAAGAATATTATATTATTATCCCAACAATAAAGAGTTACAAACACAACTAATGACAGACACGCACTGCCAGCCTCATTCCTTCAAAGTGTTTCTTGTCAATACAGAAAACAAACAAACTCCGAAGTGGAGCAAAAGCATTGATGTTTTCTTCCAATCTTAATAAAGGTAAATACATCAGCCTCTCCGGAGCAAATGAGTAAATCCAATTAAATATATATGTTGTTTTAATAAACTGCTATTCAAACTGTCTTTCAAAGCAAAAGACTTCTTTTAACTTCCCCCAAAGTGCTTCACATCAAGTGAGGAAAAAAACATTAAAAATTACTGGATAAACTTTTACAGTACATAAGAGTTATGTTTATACTGATCCAGTCAGTAACAAACACAATTACACCAAAAAAAATCACAGTGGTGTAAGTTGACCGTTTCTGTAAACACTTAACTCAGAAAAGCCCTGGCGCTGACTGGATTACACAAAGCCATGAGGGAAACGTTTTTAGAACGTTATGGAGAATGGCGTGAGCTCTCTGTATCACATTTTTAATATGGCTGTACAGTACATGAGTGATGATTAGCCTGGGGTCATGAGGTTTATATGAGATGGCATCAAAATGGTTCCAGATGGCTCATCAGTACAAGCGGCAGGTTCAGTCTCCCCAAACACAAACACATCAGAGCGGCTCTGCCCAAGTCTCCTGCAGTATGACCAGAACGGCGCCTGCCAGGCTACTGCCACACAAAAACAGCTGCCACTTATGAGTGCGAATGGCTCTTACTTTGCAGAGTCTGTACTGTAGTTTAAGTCCAACACAAACACACACATGAAGTCCATCTAGGCTTTACAAGTACTTTGGAATCACAACTGTCATCCAAAACGCAAAGCACACTTTTAAGCATTTTAAAGTAATGTAAATATCATAGTACATGAAACTGTCAGAATTAATTAAAATTAAAAAAATATTTTGAGACTACATTTGTTACCAATAGTAAGTGGAACCCAATCATTATTAAAATGATCTGATAATAACAAACAACAGCAAAATACAAACATTTCTGGCAAGCAACTACTTAAACTATTCTTTACCTCCTTCATCCCTCCATTTCCTACAGACCGCCAGTGTTCCAGGGCTCAAACTGAGCTTGTTAAATGGGACCCTCTGTCTAACTCACAGATGATTATTCATTTAGCTGCTTTATAGAGTCTTGCAAGTGATAAGAGCTCTCTATTCATTTGCTCAGGGAAAGACTATCACAACTATGGCATTAACTATGGCAAGTCTATTTGAAGACTCAGATTATTATGTTAAATATAACATTTTATGTTAAATCACATTTTTCATAGTTCCAGTACCAATTTTGAACAAAAACAACAAAAGTTAACTTGAAAAAAAGTGATATAAATACAAAGTTTGATTAGTATCTTGAGATAACATTACTCTCACACGTCCTCTTTTGCTTTTCTTTCGTGTTGTTTCTGTTGTCGTGTTTGCCTAGATTGGGCGGGTCAGCAGATGTTCTTGAGAAATGTGGCAAACCACTTAAAAACGCTTTCCATCACTTTTGCTGGCAATCTCTCACCTTCTTCTTCCTCTTCTCATCTCTGTTGTTATTTCAGAGGAATCTCTTTCAACTAGAGAGGGTTTAGGACAACTGCAGAGTTTGACATAATTATGTCTTGGCTAGCTTTAATCACTTTGGGCCTTCACTCCTTGACGCACATTACCTGACTCTAAACATGTCAGATCCACACTCCAAATAGGCCAATTTACCCTGCGTAGTGTGCACTGAAATCTAGTGTCAAAGGAGCACATGCATAATTGTAATTTTTTTAAATGTCTTTTTGAAAGCTGCTTGTCTACATAAAAAGAAAAAAAGAGAAAGTTTGACTTTGTAACTTTTACGCTTTTAATAGAGTAAAAATTGACCTAACTCAAGGTTAATAAAGCCATGAGTGTTTGTCACAACAGTGAGAGAAGATCTGATGTTGAGCGTGAAGTTGTCCAAGACTTTCCAAGTTAATTACAGACAGCTTGAATTAAATAATGTGAAACTTTCTGCTATATTCAGTGGGCTTTAAATAAAAACTTATTTATGTCAAGACAGACAGAATGTTATGACAAAATGGTTCATTCCTATAAAGGATTGTGAACACACATACAGGTATACTTTTTTTTCTCAGCATGTGTAAATGCATGATCCATCTCCACTGTGTGGGTCCTTTTGTTGAAACCCAGCTTTTAGCTCAGCGAGGTGTGAGATACCCAAATCTGTGGACTTTTAGCCACCCTCATTTTACAGGCACACCACATGCCCAGCCAGGACTCAAATGGGTCAGGGAACAAAGGCACATCAAAGCCACACAACCAGGTCATCCACACACAAGCTAATGTGCTCCCAAGATGCAGCCATTCAACCTAAAACCAGGACCTTTGATGATAGCAGCCTGACAGACCATCGTTACAAAAGAAGCCATCAGCCGACATGAGCAAATCTGCTCTCGAGATAATGCAGGCCTGATCTGCACATACTGAGGCCAGAACAAGGCACAGCAGGGTACGGCGTCTGATAATGAAAAATATAATACCTCTATCAATGAGAGCGTGTGGGCGTGCAAGCTAGGGCGTGCATGGCATTCATCAGCTCTCGTAATAAACTCCAAAACAAACATTGACATGCAAGTCTCACCAGTCTCACTGTATCCCCTCGTTCTGTAAGGTTCCTGTGAGGGTCTTCCATCATGGTCCACCGACTAGACAAGAAACAGACACAGAGAGAAAAGCTAAACAATGTAACTGGACAGACGACAAGGGCCAGAAGAAAACATTTAGGTGGGCTTCAGTTTGAGAGGGTCAAGAAGGTCTTCAAGGAGTCTTCTCGCATGGCCGGAGCGCAGGGCAGAGCCACCAGTCTGGGCTCCCAGTGGAACATCAGACTCCCAACAATGGACCAGACAGAGCAGCTCTCGTACTCTCCTGAGGCCCTAAAGCTGAACCCAAACCTGATGTATCTGTCATCCGGAGCAGAGAGCAGAGCCAGCTGACATGACTAAACTTGGGGTCTCTTGTGGGTAGCATTGGGAGCCATTTGTCCTTTAGACAGGATAGAAGAGAAAAGAAAAAAGTGGGAAAAAAATGATGTCTTATTAAAGTCTTTTTGAAGTGTGCACCAGATGTAATTAAAATAAATACATATATAAATTTTTAAACTTTTAAGAACCCAATTCACCATTGGTCAGGCAAATAGAGACATCCACCTTAAACTCACACGTTTGAGCCAGTTGTAAACCATGTTTAGTTGTGTCACTCAGATCACTAGAAATATATTCTATATAATATTATAATAAATATAATATTAGCTAGAAATATATTCTCATTTACTGTATGTCTATTAAATGTACTGTTTGATGCATACAGAACGTGGAAAATTTATCATACTGTATTTCCAAATATCAGGAATGCACAGGAACATTTAATGGCAACATACCTTTGTTTATTTGTGTGTGTGTGTGCGTGTGTGTGTGTGCCCTGAATGTATTTAGATAATGTAAGTGGCACCACACAGTAACCCACAGTCAGTTTAAGCCAGTAAACATGTAGGCCTGCAGCACAGCTATTACATAGCTGCTGAGAGCCTGGAACATTCTGACTCTGTGTGTAATTGTCTCATCTGAATACAAATTTCCAGCCCTCGTGTATCGTCATATTTATTTACTTTTATGTCCTCCAGCTACATCTTTTATTAGTCCAGCTCGCTGTGCCAGGATTTCATTTCTGCTGGAAAAAAACAACAGAGGCAGTTGATTATTGTTATTAAGAATGTGATATTTCAACTTCAGACAATCACAGCGCATTGCCTGGCAACGGAAAACAAAAATCAACTGATTGCAACTGTTTGTGTGATACAGACGGAAGCTCGAGGGTAGGTGTGTGAGGGTTTGTCAGCATTAGAGGAGGGGCAAAGTCACAGGGACTGTGGTTTGTGGTACCCCCATCATTTGGTAAAAAAAGGATGAAGTAAACCCCTCCTCCATCCCACACATTCTTCAAATATGAACATTGTAAGAGGACCAGTAAGTTTATGTGATGTCATATATAATTACAGTGCAACATTGTATTAATCCTGAATTAATAATTAGAACAGTAATACAGTTGATGTGGTCATAATGGATGTAACCATGATGTTGATGTAATAATGGACTTGAGAGCGATGTAATGCTAGTAGTGATGTAATGGCACAACTGACATAATTATAATAGGTTTAAGAGTGCTAGCAGTGATAAAATATTAATAATGTAACAATGGTAGTGATGATGCAATAAAAACCAGGGTGACAATGGCAGGATTGATGTAATAATTGCTATGTTGTTTTACACTACCTTGAATCAGCAGCACAAATTGAACCATAGTGTTAATGCATAACTGCACTTTTTAGTGTGCTCTCGTAGACTATTATAGCAGTACAAAGTCTAATGTTATACTTGATCTAACATAATTATTGTTCTTTTATCGCTATTATTAAATACTGGACTTTATTGTATGGTGGAGCTCTGCATTCGTTTTATTTCCTTGTGCTGCACTGAATACAATTACCATAAACCCATGTGGCAATAAATAATAACAGCTTGTGAAAGTGACTGTCATAATGTAACAGTGCTGCTTGATGTAATAATAATAGGCAAAGCAATGCAAGTATTATTTAATCATGCCCATAACAACAGTAGTATAAATATGTTTAAACTGATGCTAGTTACTAGTGCAAAGATAATATCAGATACAGTGTTGTGGTAGCAGTGATAGCTATTTTCCTCAGAAATTGCTGATAAATGTGCTAAACAACAGCTACTGCTTTATAAAAAACAAAACTGTCTGCTGTCATTATTTAAATAAGGTAGAATCACAGAAAGGACAAATTACGAATCGTTTAGATGTCCGTCTCTGGAAATCAAAGACCAACAACTGAAACAGAAGCATAAAAGATAAAATTAGCCATAATGACATAATGGCGAATCGCTGTGAAGCTGACATTATAACTCATTTTCTAACCAGTCTCATTGAATTGATTTTTATTAAAAAGAGTAACTTGATCCTTTCGGTAAGCTTTTTACCTGTGTGTTCTGCGAGATGCCCTCAGATATGTGCCCGCTGTGTGATTTCAAAGACAGCAGTGCTAATCAAAACCAGGGGCTCGCAAATCAGTGCCCATAAAGACTTAGAAAAGGAATAAAAAGAGAAAAACAGAAATAAGAGAGACAGAATGACAGATACAGAGCAAAAACTGCACACCAGTGAGCTATATTAATAAATATCTATAATGAGTAACTGTAAAAGGGAATCATGCACAATTTCTCATATTATCTGAAATAGTTTTATTTTGTGTGATGTCACCTCTGACCTCATAGGCCACTGCATCCTTTTCCATAATCTCCCACAGATGTTCTCATGTGTTCAGTGACTTTTCAATGTTCAGGACTGTTCAGAACCTGTTAAAAACAAATACCATATTAACACAAATTCCATATTTCTTCTAATAGATATTAATGAACATTAAGTATTGTGTGTATTTTTCACAGAGACCTCATTTAAAATCCGTGATGCTTTTAAATCAAATTATTACTAAAATTAAAGTAAACTTTTGGGATAAAAAACAAGCACAAATCATGTAAATATTTAACCATCAACTCTAATTATGGGGGAGTAATCAAAATAAACAAATCAAACACTAACACAAATTAAATCACGCTGGGATAATACGGTTCATCAGGTTTTACTCAGAAGTACTCAAAAGAAGAGCGAAACAAATGTTAATTTTTCAATTAAACTTTGATTCAAATTGTTGTGCTAATAATATAATCAGTAACAAAACACACAAATATTGCATTCAGTTAAAATTCAGTTAGAACAGCAGGGTTTTGAATGTTTTAAAACCTGATAAATATGCTATTGCACATGTTGTATATATGCACTTACTCTCCAATATTCTCTATTTTCTAACTTTTTTCTTTATAGTTCATTCATAGTTCATTTGTCTTATCTATGGTCACTGCCGCTGTATCAGCAACCATCTAAATCACAAACGTATAACGGGAGATTATTTTTCCTCTTTCTGCTAACACTGCTCAACAGAAGCGCAAAGATCTGAATCAATTACTGAGGTCAGACCGGCCCTAGAAGCGCTTCTTAAAAAGTCTTTTTCTTGTTACACAAGCCCGCACAGTATATTAGCGCTGATTTCGACAGACAGTGTGTAATGTATGATACAATAATCTCCACTACTTCAATTTCTGAGGCTAGGGCTGTAAAATTGTTATGCTGCATATCTAATTCACGTTTTTCCTCCCTGAACAGCTGATTTATGCTTGTCCAAGAGGACGAGGTGTGGGTCCCGTTGTGGACCCTATGGTACAATAAGAACAGGCAACATCAGCTCTCAAATCTTATCTTGTTAAATCAGACAAACGCAAGTGGCTGAAAGGGAGAGAATTAATGGGGAGGATGCTGGAGGGGGAGAACTACATTTTAATGTGTGTGTGTGAGAGAGAGAGAGAGCGAGAGATGAGGTGGTGTGAGGATGGATATCTGCAATCAGGGTTGCAGCCCGCCCCGGGTTCAACTCTCTGCCATTCACCGTGTTGACTGTGACGTAGCTGATGTAGGTAATTCATCTAGAAGTGTGATAGTTTATGACACAGGAGGAGCGGATACTGTCCACAGATGCTCAGTTGCAAACATTATATTGTGGTTGACAGACAGAAACCGAGAGGAAGATGGAGAGGAAGATGGAGAGGGAGAGAGAGAGAGAAAGAGAGAGGGAGAGGGAGAGGGAGAGAGACAGAGATTGAGATTCTTGGTTAAACGTTACCTGCCAACCTGTGAGAAAAGTTACCATGAACGATCTCTTCACCCACATAAATCCCTCTGTTTCTTTGCACACCATTTAGCAAAGAGGTTTCCACAGTACATAACATCAACAAGAGCAATAGAAACAACAACGTAAAGTCACCAAAAATCCAATCTAATAACTTTGAAGTGGCAGGAACAATAGTAATTTTAGTAAAAGTAAAACAGCCTAGACACAACTAAATAAATTAAAGTGTAAATCAGAAATTCCATTAGGCAGACGAAGCACAAATTCTCTTGTATCATTACTATTCTGTCAGAAGAAAGGCATTTAGGCCCTGAGGTCGTGATACAGGGTCCACAGTGGAGGGGCTAATTTGATTGTGGCAGAACAATGGCACCGTAGCCTCCCTTCTTCGAAAGGCATACTAATTACAAAGCTGCCCTTGATCCTGACCTTGGTGGGTCACTTAGCAGTTGTGATCTGTCTCTGACTCTTAATAAAGTCTCAGTCACCCGGCTGAACCCGAGTGGCAGTCTCTCTTCACTCTCCCTCTCTCTGTCCCTAATTACCAGCAGGCTAAGCGGGTAGAGACATAATGACTGGGCCCATCACTCTCTCTCACTGCCCTGCAAAACCAATTCCACTGACAATCGTTTTAAATGAACTGTAACACTCACTTGCTGTTCTGAAGGGAAAAATGAAATGGAGAATAATGTGGGCCAAACTGCAGCCTGGGTAAAAAAAACACACACGTTATTGAAAATTCAGCAAAATTGTAGAGACGTTAAAAGAATGAGGTATTTTATTTTTCTTTGCAATATGTTTAATATTTTTTGTTTTGAAATAGAGGCTTGATTTAAAGATTTAAAATCAATTATTATTATTGCTTTAATAATGAAACAATACAAAAATATTATAATTATATTAATAATTAATCTGTACCACCAGTCTCTATCGTAAAACAGAAATTATCAAACATATTAAAGCCACCAAATTCTTCCTAAACCCAAAATTTCACTGCTGCAAAGTAAAATGTGTTGGTTTCCTCTTCCAGTAAGCGCCCGTCTACGCTTTATATGACTAGATTTACTAGTCTGGCACACTGAGAATCACAGACCTCAAAACATTTGGTTGAAACTGTGCTATTATTAGCAAAGCTTGTGAAATTTACCATTAAAAGAAATGTAATGAAACTGCCTTTAATAACTCCAGTCCCTTGACTCCTGCTTGTGCTGCTAAAAAAGGTTTGATTCAAAACTTTAGTTTTTGTTCATATGATGTGATAACCAGGGAGCTGTTACCAATCCAATCCTATCAACTGAAATTTTTGTTTCATAAAACATCAAACAGCCTCCAGCCTTTGACTTCATAAACTAGCTGTAGACTAGCTGTAGACGGAACAGCAATACGGTGCCACTGTTATTAAGTTTTGTTTTATGATTATAAAAAAAGGGCATTATACACTTTATAACAAAGTTCACTCGACACCTCTGGACTATAAACACATGAACGCTTCACTCCTTAGTATTCAGCAAATTTCATTATTTTTGCATAAAACAATTTACCTTTTTCCAGAATTTTCTCTAACAGCATGCAGACATTATGAGCAGTCGATAAAGCCCTCATTCTGTGGGCGCAGGTTTAAAATGCAACCCCAGGAGGCCAAACAATAAGCCAGTGACAGGCGTGGGGGGGTGGGGTAGGCGGGTCCAGACAGTCAAGAATAATGGCTGCATCTTTCAAGTTGGATCAGGTCCTTCAGTAATGAACAGAGGAGTTCTGTTGCTCTTGTGTGGCAGGGAGAGAGAGTCATTGTGGGTCTCGGTCTCTCCAGAGTTGGATACGCAGAGACGGAATGAGGGAACAGCGGGGAGCCTGGGATAATTACACACTGTTTGTGCATCTGGGAAAAGTGAACCCGAGAGCTGAATGCTGCTGTGACTGAACACTGATGTGGGTTTTAATGGAAAAAAGACAACACCTTATTTACTCCTCCTGTCTCAGACTATTTACTGTTGTTGTTTTTTATGGAAACCATTGTTACACCGCTCTCTGTTTATGGTGCAATTAACCATATTAAAAAACTATAGGCATGTGAATATAACATGTGAATACAAAATATACTGTATATAAAACAATACAGAAGGTTTCAGATGACTGATGATGTTCTTTTTTTCTGAACTGACGCTCTCTTCTCTCTTACTAAAGTGTGTTCACACCCGGTAGCTGACAGACAGAGAACAATCCGTGATTTTCAATAGTAATATACCCTGCAGCTCAATCCACTGCCTTTAAAGGAGACATACCTGCACAAACACACACACACACACAAACATACATATATGAACAAATAGCAGCTTCTACAGCTGTGACAGTTTGTTTATGAAAACAGTACTGAATATTTGTCAGGATTTCCTTGGCATTTGTGAAAAGGATGCACATAAACACAGACATGCACAAAGTATATAGTTTCAAACAGCGATGACCTATACAGCTGTGAAGTCCATCTTTAGGCAAAATGTCCCAAATTAATAGTAATGCTACATTTAGATCCTCAAGTTATCCCACAAAAACATAATATTCCTTCCATAAACTACCAAAACAAATATATTAGCAGCAGAACCACAATATGTCAGAATAAGCAAAATTTGAAAAAAAACTGAATTAAAACTTATTGCAAATGAACACAAAACTTAAAATTGACAGTAAAATAATAAAAACAGATACAAAATACAGCTTTTAATCATGTGAGCTATAACACACGGTTTCCACACAATCAAACAAAGAGAAAGTAGCTTATCTTGGACTTGGATGCATATAAGTGACCATGCTGAAGTCCCGCAGTGCACAGTGTGTGTGTAAAGCATCTACTGGGTGTGCTGTAATGAAGAGCTGTTTAATTCCCAGACCGCCAGAGCCCTTTCTCATTGAATACCACACTTACTGTATCATCTATCAGTGCTGGCAGCCACACTGTCACACAAAACTTCCTGCCCTCTGCATCTGTGTGTGTGTGGTGAGGCCTGGGCTGCGGAGGCTATAATGAGGCCCTTTGGTGGCTGTAAAGACCAGAGAGAAAAGAGAGGGAGAAAGACACACACATATAGGTCTATTTGTCTTACAAATATCACACTAACTACCAATTACAGCACCATAAACCTCCTGCCTACTGCATACCTCCCTTTACATAATGCAGGACACGCAGATGCACTGGACTGAGCCCCCCTCTCTCTCTCTCTCGCTCTCTCTCACACTCAGCTGGTGTGGTAGGAGATGCTGTGGTCACTGATGCAGGAAGCACAATCAATGAGGCTGGTAATGATGTCTATCTTAAAGAGTGGTATAGTCAAAAGTATATTTGAAACAAACATTACAAATATAATATTTAAAATTGAAATTCATTTTTAACTGCAACTGTAACAAAATTGTAACTGTAATATACACTTTAAAATTTTTAAATTGGTATGCTATGTTATGTAATAAATAAATTGTATTCAGTTAAAAAAGAACAATAGAAGCATTTTCACAAAAAAATAATATGTATACATTTTTAGCACATCATGTAGCCCACATTTCACACAGTCTTGAGCAGCAGGGTTATCCTTTGTTATCTCTCCACTAATTTGATAAAACAGCTGTAATCAATTTCTGTGGAGATGCAAAATAAGCTTGTTAAAAATATTGCACAACCCTATGAGGGACTGCATGTACATAGTTCCATGTGCTGCCGAAAATAGCCCACTGTTGGGCAGATCCTGCCAATAAACATGAGCTTATTAGCCGGTGAGAGAGTCATCAGCAGCGGATTTAACGGCTTTCCACCACTCATCCATTGGAGGTGTGGAGAGTTGCCCCCGCTGCCCAGATCTCAGAGCCCAGGCCAAGCTTCCCACACTGGGACTGCAGACCCAGCCGACCGGGCTCTCTTGCGCGGCCCACAGCCCTAGCATTAATGGCTAAGCCTCAGCTGCTGGAAATGTTATTCTAATTAGCAGGGGATTAAGTCATCATCTTCTCGTGTAATACAGTCTGGATGGGAATTTCAATATAGAATGGCAGCACAAAAAAAGGCAGTTAGCATCTCAATAAATTACTCTTGACCCCAGGATGTCAGTCTATTGGCACGTCAATTGCCTGCCAATTAAAGCGGCCCACCCTTGCCAAAACTTTATTGCGATGATTTGGGACACAAATCATTGGGCAAGAGATGGGGGAGGGAACACGGCTGGCTGCGATCACAAGTCTAATGAGAATTTTGACAAGTAAGTACAATAAAGTGTACAGAACTACTGCTCTGACAGTTTTTTGTGAAGCTTAGATCTTTGATAAATGACCATATGGGAATTGTGAAGGGAGCATAACTGATATAACCGGACAAACACAGAGAACCCCACCAAGCCCAGCAGGTCCATACTTTGGTCGACTTGAACTGCTCCCCCTTTAAAAATGCAACAGTCACGTCGTGACATTTGTCTAAGACTTATGGACTAAAAGCTAGCGCACTGGGGAAAGCTTTTGGTGTTACACTAGGCCAGTGTATGATCTTCTGTGGAGCTGGGGGGATTGAGACGCACTCATAAAAGGATTTGGACGGACCCAAAGAGAAATCAACGTGGCTCTTAGTTTGGCTAACCCTGATGCAACCTGATGCAATTTACAGCCACAAACACAAAATATGTCAACAGAAAATAAAATCTGTTAAGCGTCAGCTGAACAAAACATTGCATTGCTTTTCCAAAATCCCCAATATAAGAGAATATGAACATCTACTCTAAATAATTGATATAACTGAAATCTATGAGGGACACACACATGATTTAAGTATATAAGCAATGAGTTTACTTTTTGTGTTAAAGATAACATGACAACCAGAATGGGCACTATAAGGTTTGTAAAATTAATGGTCCCTGTTAATGCAAAATTTATAACAAACATTTATGCAAATTTATGCAAAGATTACTTATTTTTAATTAAATACACAGGAATTAAGGCAAAAGTTCAAAATAATGACAAATAAGTGCTATCCTCATCCAGTGTGGACAAATATAGAACTGACTGAAGACAGGACAATTTTTTACAACAGAAATTTGCTCATATATTCCGGATCACCATGTGGGTCCCTCTGGCCTGTCAGGGCCCTAGCAGCCTACATACTGTACAGTTCTCAGTTTACACAAAGCAAAGACGAAAATGCTGTTTTAATAGGGGATGAGAGGAGAACAAACCGAGCAGGTAAATTGACAGGCAGTCAGCATGACTCCCGCTATGTTTTCTGCTCAGCTAAGCAGCAGCCAATTGATAATTTCGCAATGAAGTGCAATGACAATTAAATTGTAACTGACCTGCATGTAACCATCATTATGTCTTTTCTCTTTACTGCCATCCCTGTTATTTAATCACACAGCATGCAAGCTTTTTTATTAGGCAGTAACACTACATCCTCCTGCCTATAAACACTCAAACAATCACTTCACCCACCCCAGAGAAAACCTTCATCGCTGAATCACTGAGAGCGGAGCTTGTACTGATGCGCTTAAACACTGGAGTCTGAAGAAAATATGCAGATTCAACAGAAGTGAATAAAAACCAACAAGAAGTAGTTAAGGTGTCACTGCTGAACAGATTCTGAGAAGATCTGACGCTCTATCTAATCTTCTCCATCCTTACATTCCCTTCTCTCTTTTCTGTTGGGACGTATAAAAGCCACGCAGCCCCCAGTGACACTAAAACACAGAACTTCCTCCTGCTGCTTTTAAACCCTGGTGCCGTTCAGACACAGAAGCATATCAAGTTAGAGGAAAATTTTGATCAGACTGAGAAATGAGGCAGAATTTAAAGTTAAGGAGGGGCTTCACTGCTTCAGGTCTTCCTGCTTTAAATGTTTGAAATAGTTGAAAAGAGTCAACATTTGAGAAGTGTTAAAGAGCTTTAAGTAATGCTGTTGTATTATCGACTATGAAACACAAAACCAAACTGCTTGGCAGATTCCACCATAAACAAAATCTATGTATGAAAAATATCTAGTCATTAAAACTAGCATTAAAACAAATAAATAAATGGAACATTGTTGTCCATCTTGTGGAAACTGATGGTAACAACATCTTTAGGCTTCAGTGACTACACACAAAAACCAAAATATCTTATCGTCTTACACTCCACACACATACACATACACASACACACACACACACGCTTTGCATGACCTCAGACATCCAGCACTCAGCCCACATATTGTATTTGAAAGGTAAGAATAACACAACCTTTCATTGCTTAGTTAAACTGAAAAATAACAATAAACGGTGATGATGTTCCCCTCCTCTAAAATCAAAGAGTCATTCTATAAGAAACAGGCCTTCACCTCTCAGGGGTCTATTATTGAACATAAGTGCCTTGTAGAAAACTCTTAAAGGACCTGTTTTTTAAAACTAAGTATGGTATAAGGTCATTCTTTCAGCACAAGTAACCTTTACTGTCAAGCAGAAATGTGGTGTCTCCTTTATCTATGATTAGAGCATTTGCAAAAACATGCATTGCATACAGTAGGAATATTAATCAATAGTTCCTCTCAGAACACATTTGCAATACACAATTTGAACGGTTCCCACAAAGAACCCCTCCTGCCTCTGCTGAGAAAGTTAAAAGTCACCCACAGTTTACAAAAGTCTCTTGACTTAGTTCTGCAGAAGTAATTATCTATTCACAAAGCAAGTTAGGAAAATAAAAGCTTCTGATTGGCTCCCTTCACGCATGGCGGAAACGGAACAATGTACGGAACAAAGCGAGGATGTGCTCGCTTTGAGGAACGTAGCCGCGTCTTTACAACATCCTGAAGGGCTCAGACACACACAAATGCCCACATAACACACACTGAAAACACAAAGGTCTGTTACTGGAGGCCACAATTAAATTTAAATTGTAATATTAAACTTCAATGCCTAAAACAAGAGCAAATTATTCTTCTAGTCACTATTTCTCTCCAGCCCTTTGGAGATAAAAGACTGGAAGCCTGTTATGTGTCTATAGACACATTATGCAATAAGAGGCTGCCTCCCTTGTGTTTTAATTTGCCTTTAAAAGCATTCTCCCGGCTGCCAGGGCTTTTAATAGTTATTCACTTACAAATGATTGCAGGTCATTACATAGTCATTGGGAGGGCAGTAATGAGATGGGCTTAATGGCTCTTGGTAGTACATCGGCAGTACATTGCCACAAAAAGTTCCCACCAGTAAGTTTTTATGATTGTTCCATATGAACTGCATTTGTTTAAACCCTATTTGAAGCAAAAGAATGAACTCTCTCTTTTAATGCAATCTGATTTATGATGGCATTAGTTCACTGCAGAGTTAACCAATCACAGCATCAAGAGGAGGAGAAGTGGGAGAGAAAGAGAGATCTCATCATCTTCCTAGGCAAATATTGTGTTAATCTTTGCTCATGTTAATTCTGCTCTCAGCCTCCTTTTCATTATAATTTAACTGTGGCCGGTGACAGCCAGCGCAATCACATGTGGATGTAAACGAGATGGTATTTATTAGAGGCCTGTGTGGACGCTCACCGATGACACAAGCGCCCACCCATCCTTATCCCTATTGATGTACATCGCTGACAAGTAAATTAAATCTACCTTTGGAAATGGTTCTATTAGTATTTTTATTAGGTTAATTAAGCAAGCTCTGGGGACTCATTGAATGGGTGAGACCTGAGATTAATTCACTGTTCTCCTTGTGCTGGAGGACTGTGGCAGGAGTCCCACGCAGCCAATCTGCCGCTAACGCCACATCGCTTCATTAACACGCAAGCTCACCACGGCCCTGCTACAGCTGCACACTGTTCTCCTGCCATGGGCTCCTCAAAGCTACCAGAGATGCTAGTTTGCTTCAGACTGTCAACACAGAGAAGGTGAATAGTTCAGCCAAACATGAAAACAATTTCATCTTTCATTTCTAGCATTTATCTGAATTCTGTGTTGCTCACGTAAAACGCAGGAGATATTTTGGGAAAATACTAATCCAAGTTTTCTAAAGCATAACAAAAGTCAAAAACAGCTTTGAAAGAGACTTAATAATGAGTTATTAAAGAGTTAATAATGATTTAAATTTTTGCCTGATTTTTACCATTTTTACCAAAAGAAATTACAGTATGGCTTCCTACAGGTCAGAGAGAGAGGAAAAGAGGAAGAGAGAGAGCATGTGCTTGTGGGTTTACTGGGGTAAATTTTACCAGTTCAAAGGAGATGCTGACCAGACTGACTATGGCGTCTGCCCGGTGGGACAGCTGATACAGTGGGGCAGGACAGCACAGGGCTCCCCTGATGAAAGCTCTATTGATTTAGAAAAAGGCCTTTTGATAAAGCAGATTGCTCATTGGAGTGGAACCTCATGTTCCTCAAATATAACGTCCCTCAAATCGACCCTGATGCCTGCAGTCGTTACCAAAGCTGGGAAACATCTTCATCTACAGTCCGCTCTGATCACACTTAAGACCGGCCCATCGATCCGGCGCCACACCTCCTCTGGACTCCTTGAGTAAAGTGAATGAAGGTGGTGGTGGACAAGCACTCACCCCTGACGGTGTTGTTTGTGCTCCACCGAAAGCATTTTTCATTTAGCTGTTGTCAAAAACAAATCAGGCTCGACGTCTGATACTGAAGGAAATCAAATTTGTACTTTTACAGATAAAAACAAACATAGCATGAAGTAGAATCTATTTATTCGTTGAGAGTAATTACAGGTGAGTAAGTGTAGACTACAGACTACTTACACTGTGTACATTCATTGTCTCCATCTATCACTCTCTTCTCCTCTTCTCTCCTCTGGCTGTACTGAATTTGGTTGGTAAAATGATCTAACTCTGCTTGAAGTCTAACTGTTTGGTGACCAGTAAATCCGTGAAGTGCTACTGTGCTAAACTGACTGTCTTTAGTCATCTTCATGCTACATACAAAACATACACACCTAATGTATGGCTACAAAGAACAGGGTGCATCAACTCTTCACTTTAGACTATTAGGAAACAGGACTAAATTAAATAATTTAATTTACTCCATTTACAGTAATGAAAATGTATGCACAGGCTTCTATAACTTAGAACATAATTTAAATAAATACATTTCCCCAAGCCTGACCATTTGGCAAGTGCCCAAATTCCCTCTAAACCAGCAACAGAACCAAGCTAGAAAACCAGCAAAGATGATGGCTTTAAAATGGACGAGTTGAACAAATACAACTGGACCTCATGATGGACTGAAACATTCCTCCCTCTCTACCAGGGAGGAAACCAGATACACAGAACCCTTAATAACTGATTATAATTAACCTGACCTTGACCCTGACCTGGTCGAAAAGGCAGAGCCAATAGCATCTGCGTGTCAGAGAAATGGGGAAAACAGGCCGGTACACATCTTTAAAAGCTCCAGACGTGTAGAACAGATAAAATATTTAGGCTGAAGAATCCTTGACCTCTCTGTGCTAGCCGGCTCCCAACCTGAATTGATTTCTGACAACACAACTGGGACACAATTACAACAAAATGCACTAAAGCCCACCGGTCTGAATGCTCCTGCCAGCTTAACCTCTTCAGAGCGGCTGGGGTTGAACGCAGTTTCGAGGTCTGACCAGGTAGACACATGGTGGATCACACCAGCTGAGGGAGGGAAAGATCAACAGCTGAGGAACAACACAACACAGAAAACCAAAATCTAAGTGGACGGAAAACCCACCATTTCACATGTAATGTTTCAGGCAAATCAGTAGCAGTGTTCTGTCTTACCACAGCTTGTGATGTTTCTTTTACTCCGGGCACCAGGAAAGAAACAAAGCTCTGTGGAAAAGACTTAAGGAGAGTGGGAAAGAGAAAGTGAAAGAAAGGCAGATGGAGGTTGTACTGCCCTTTCTCCCAACATTAAATATCCATGTTTTTGAGTAGTGTAAGGAACTCGGGTGCACTGGTGCTAGCGAGAGCTGCATCAAGACAGTAAACCTAAGGGAAGAATTGCTGGGTCTAAAGACAACAGCAGAAAGGGCACCATGAAAACCACATGGGAATCGCCCGGGCAACCCATAACTGTGCACATGTATTTAATATTTTAAAACGTGAACGGCCCCACCAAACTACTTATGCTGGGAGTATTAAAGTGACTGTATTAGATTTTACAAACCTGGCTGCATCATTTGCATCACAATAGCTGCATATTGACAAACAAATAAACACAAATAAAACAAACAAAGGTTCAGGTGTGTTTTCAAGAATTGCCTCATGTTTAAGTAAAATTCCTCATAATTTAATCTCCACTTCTACCCGTTGGCTACCAGAGAAGTCTGGCAGACATTTATCCTTGTCAAATAAAATAAACAGCCTAATGTAGCATCTTATGCTGATATAGCATTTTATACCCTAAAAATAGAATGATTAACTCTGTTTTGACATGGTTTACGCTAACAGCTGTTCTAATGACAGTGATAAGTTCAAGTTAAAGCTATTAACTTGTTTACTCCTGCGTATCTGTACCTGTAGTGAGTACAAAAAATCAGATAAATATGATTTTTCAACAGACAGGTGACAGTTTGTATGTAAGCACTGCATGGTATTTTCTGATGCACCAAATAGGTTAATAGTATGCTAATCCTGTGGCATGCCACTCATGTGACTGTCCAGGTTTGATGAGGTCTAACCAAGTTCATTGTGGTCACTGCTCTTATAAGTGAGCCACCACCAGACATGCACGTCATTTGCTTATCGACCAGTGGATGTAGATGCAAGCCCTTTAGGGAAATCAAGTCTCATCATATTGAATCCAACCTTCTTCCACCATCTATAACCACAGTCACACACCCGACCCTTGGAAAGGCTTTCCAAGCTGTTTGTGTTGAAATTCAAATCCTCTGCTGAAATCACACATTGCCCTCCTTCTATTTATAACAGGTATAACAAGTAGCAGTGCCATCTAAAACAGAAAAAAAAAATCTTCATTACTCCATATACTTCACACAGAATAAGCGGGAAAGCTGTGCATGTGTGTGTGGGAAAGTGTGTATGTGCCTGGCTGTCATACGGTAAGCCAACCAGAGCAAAACTAGACCATTAATCATACGCCTGCGATGGAAGCAGCGTGTGTGGTGAGGTGGGGTCAAACTGGGGCTATTAAAGGAAGGCACAGGACTGGGGCCTCTGTTGTGCTAACCCAGAGATCCCTGCGGGCCTTGGCTGGACCGGTACCCCAGCTGTCGCTGTGTGTCTGACACCCAGCTGGCTAGAGGGAGAACCGGCCAGAGTCCAAACTGCTGCCCAGCCTCCGCTTATGGCTGGTTAGGAGAACAGAAGCTCTCCAGTGAACAAACATCTCATAGCTATAACAGAGCGCAATAACATTGACGGTCTGTGACTCATGACGCACTTCAACTGCTTTTAATAAAAGGCCAGACTTGGATCTCTCAGCCTGAGGAGACATTTTATGCTACACAGACCGGCTGACAGGCTCGTGTTATGCACACACATACGCAGGACTCCAGACCGCAAGCCATCGTCCTCCTGGCAAAGTCCAGTTTTCATGCTGTTTTACTGTTATAACATTTTACAGTTGGTCAACTCCATTTATCTGAACTGTAATTTACCGTATGTCATCGTATTACGTTCAACCACACATATGCCATCGGCTAGCCAGTAATTATAACCTGAGTTCCATAAACAGTCATCCGTACGCTACTTGTTAGTGGACATGATGTGATTCCTAATGCTCAACGTCATTATTCTGACCCTGCAGAGCTGTTTGGTTCTTTCACAAAAAAACACTCTTTGTGCGTTCCCTGTAAACGTTCTTGCAACTTATCGAGCATGCCGAATTAAATTTAAGTTGGCATGCATTGCAAGCATCAGTGATTCATCTCTCTTTATGGCCAATCTGTTTTTAATAACGGTTCTGATGAAAACATTACAGTATTGATCTTTATTTATTGATCTAGCGGGGAGCACAGTTACAGCCGACACAAATCAATCAAAATACATTTAAAGTGACGATAAAGTACAGCAAGGCCTGAGCTTGGAGCTTAAATGGTAAAATGGTGAGAGGGAACTCACAGCAATATCAGTAAGTAATACAGTGGTGCAGGTGTGTTTGTGTGGGACAGACTAGGCATTTGTATTGCATTAAAGCTACAGTTCTGCAGCCGAGGTTAATAAAAGGCTGCAAATTACAGGTTACAGGCCAGAATAATTCCTGGAAAACCTCGCTGCGCAACAGAGACAAATGCACTGCACACTGTATATCAGATAAATACACTGTACATGTGTTCATGTACACTGACCTGTGGCATGGGCAGCCAGCTACAAAGATTACTGTGGATGGACAGATCATGTTGTTTCAATCTTAGGAATGTAAACTGTGCTTGACGTAGGAGTAGATGCGTCTGAATTTAATCAAGCCAGATAGTAAAGGCTATCAGAGCACACACACAGACAAGCACACAAATATATCAGTGTAAAATATAACCTGAACTTCACTGAGTCACAGTCAGTTTGTTTTTGACTTTGAGCTTGAAGCTATGACCATTCTGCATTTCCATGATCAGGACCTACGTCAAGCTTTACACACACTACACCCAAAATAATCTAAGAAACTAAACACAGACACTACTTACTGTAGAATTACAGGATTTATCATACATGAAACATTTTAGAAATATTAATGAGATTACAAAGACCTTCCCATTATAATTATGTAGAGCAACCATGGCGTCTTACTGGGACAATGTTTCCTGTGGGATACATAAACATATCAGGCTAGCAAAGCTCACCTACTTTTAACAAAACAGTTTACATGCAGATACAAATAACTCTGAGCATTCTTCATCACTGTCAGCCGATGAATGGCTGTGCCATTTGTAGCTTAATGACTGAAATAACTTCACCACAGTGCTGGCGTTTTATGTCTAAAGCACTGCCCATAACCTTTACAAAGAACACAGTTCCAGGAAAATTCTCACATTACTTCATTACAACTCTACAGCATTCAATGAGGTATTTACTTAAGGAGAGTGGTGGGCGGTTGTGTCTTAATAGCAACGCTATTAGTTTAACTACAGTACATGCAGCAATCAAATTCTCGTCCTGTATTTTCTGTAGGCTGTTCAGAATCAGAACCTGTGGTGTCCAATTCATGACTAAATCAGATTTTGGAACAAAATGGTCTAAATCATTCACACTCATGCACTGAATTGTTCAGAATGTTTTTTACACCATAGTTTTAATATTTTAATTAAGTGAACTTTGCCATGTCGCTTGCAGCATAACTAGTCAAATTCTCTAAAGTGTAGATTGGCTAAACTACTTATTTCCTGCAGAGTAGCTGCAGCTGAGCTAGTTATGTTTAGGAGTTGCCTGCCCAACACTGCTGGCAGGATGTGGGAAACCTGGGAATGGTTTAAAATGAAACAAAAAAAAAAATCACTAAATTATCTCTATAAAACCATAACCAGTTACTCTCACACAAGTTAAGGCTATAAAGTCACCATAACTATAACAACTCCTGACTCCCAATTCATCAGATGAGCTGAATCTCAAATACAAGTCAAACTTGGGGGCTGGTGAGTAGAGAATAAACCTGTGAGAGACAGATCCGTTTGTGCCCATCCTGTCTCCAGGTCTAGAGGAATAATTACAGGAAGGTCTGAGATAATTATCCCACCTCTCACTGTGTTTGTCTGTTTTTAAAGTTGACAAAAAGAAAAAAAAATACAAAATTCTGGAAGTTGACAAAGCCTCAGCCAGGTTTGCCATATGGGAGCGGATGGTTAGTGTCAAACAGCATGTTGGGCGATGTGGAAAGAAGTGTGCGCTTTGCCACTGGGATCCCGAAAAACACCAGCAGTATAACAAACAAGACAGCCACAGTTCTGCACTTGTCATTAGTTGTTGAGGATGTTTTAAGCAGATCTCTCTAAGCAGTGTTAAACACTACAAAAAATGGCACCAGGCCAGGGTGAGATGATTTCAGGAGGACTGATGGAACTTTCATCAGATCTTACATTTGTACATTGTAATGTGTTTTCACTCCTTTATCTGCAGTTTATATAATATTTGATTTTCTATAAATAGTTTTGGAAATGTCAGAATGGATAAAAAGTATAAACAAATATTGTTTTGCATATGTATTCATAATTTTTCAGCACAATCACTATATAATTGTTTTCTGTAAAAAAAAAAGTAAAGGGCTAATATATTCTGATTGGCCAGTAGAAACAAAGTGCAAATTCTATGGTCAGGCCCTGTTAATTAAGAGATCTTTCTGCTTTTGTGCTAACATCATACCAGCTGCCGAGATCAACAAGAAAACTTTATGATTGCCAGTTTTAAACAACTCTTCACAAGCTTGTGGACAGTTCGATAGCAGCTCATAACAGAGAGCAACATCAGATCTCTGCTGAACGTACTGACTCAAAGGAAGATAATAATAAACTCACACGTCTCCTTCCAAAAAAACTCCTCTGCTGAAATGAAAGACTATGACAAATTGTGGTTCTAATGTTTCCTGTGTGGGTGAGCCGTATGTGAACGCGTCTGTGAGTGTGTCCCTGTTGGCTAAGCAGCAGGGTGACTGTTCCCCCTGTCTTCCCACCATCTGCCCGAGAGAGAGCTCTTCCAGCACAGCCCGGCTGCACCCCTTCCACAATCAGCACTTTTCCAGGCTGAAGCCAAGAGAAGACGACACCCAGCTAAGTCAGGGGGTCCAGATCGTTCCTTACCTGCGACAATGAGAACACAGGCTTCACTGGTGAGCCGTTAATCAAAAGACAGGAAGTTAGAAGACTCCAAGCTCTCCAAGTTCTGCATGCTGTGTCAAACAGAGTCTAGACAGAAAGTAAGTCATCAGAGGTATCTCAGAAGGTTAAACCACACTCTGCAAAGGTCTTCTAGAGTATAACATTGGGCGCAATGAAAAGATAGTCTATC
>JBAJNP010003256.1:3391-40914 GCA_036877545.1 Yasuhikotakia modesta | reverse complement strand
AGCCCTTTCTCCATATAACTTCCACACTTGTTCCTCTCGCCTGTGGAGGCATAAAACTTACTCCACCAGTCCATGAATTCGTCCTGCTGCAGACAGAAAAACAACAGAAACGAGAACAGGAAGAACCATTAGAAACGTGAGCAGTAAATACGACCCATACAAGGGTTCAGTCAGATTCTCCATTTCCTCAAACATCAGTCGTAGTTTAACAGAACAGAATGTTGAAGAACGTCCAGTCTGACAGAACTTACCCAGCGCTCCATCTTTGCACGTCCCAAAAATTGAATAAAAACATGACAAGGTTAAATTACAAACAGAGTAAAGGTTCAAATACACCCTCAAGTGTCAAGATAAGTGAGGAACAGGAACATGCATGTGTGACACCATCCACAGACCGACCGGTGGAAAATCCCACAACTTCATACATTTTTCCATAACTGACTGAAAATCATTCCACTGTTAAACTGGTAATTGTAAAACATCGATGAAATTACAATGACAGTTTTAAATTTGCTTTGGACACCTTCCTGGTACATTCAACGCAGAATTCAAGAGCATGCATGTTCCTCCACAGTGTAATGTGCTAACCTCCAGTGATACGCCTGGCCAGCGCTCACTCATTTCATGTGGAAAGTGTTGGAGGTGTCACAAATCAGATCATTTCTACCCGGCCAACAACACATTCTCATCCAATTAAACAACAATAGAGTGCTGTTAGTGTGACACCCACTGCAAGTGACCTTCTTATAACAAAAGCGTGGCGTGTGATTATTACACACCGATATGAGCCAGTGTCCTGAATGGCTGACATTTTCAATCACATTGTAGTTCTGTTTTGAAAGCTAGTGAGTTACCTCACGGCCTTTTAAGGAGCTTTTTGTGTGCTCAGATATGCAAACGTACATGTAGATGTGTGACAAACATGCTCACACAAACTCGCTTTCTAGCTGACATCTCTACCAGAATGCTAGGGGAGGTAAAACAGTAACAGAAACTGAGAGATCTGTGTCGTTTCTTCAGTCTTGACGGTTGATGCCGTAGAGGCACGTGTTTCTGTGACCAGCGGGGGCGTAAAGGCTGGTGTTACGTCCCTCTTATGCCACTGCTGTGCCAAAGAATGTGTGTGTGCCGAACGCCTGAAAGAGATTTTACGTGTTTATGTCTGTATTTTGAGTCAACATCCTGTTTATTATCATCGGCTTCTCTGTGGAAATACGTGTGTGACTAGAAACGCTGAACCAAGTTGTTCAGTAAAGACAACACAGCATAAAACATTTAAAAAAGCAGAATAGAACTTATGGCCTAGTAGATAATTCACATCAAACCACTTTATAAATGTGTACAAGAAGTGAATCTATTTCAGTAGCGGACGACTCTGGTTAGGAACAGGTTTTAGGTGATGTGTACTGTACTCCGTCACTGTCTACTTATTTCCAGTAGAGTCAAAATGTTCTTTTAAATAACCTTTAGCATTTTTTATGGTCTGAAGAAACTGAAGCCACCAACCAATATTGCATTTCACGAGCAACCGCAGTTTAGATGCTGTATTCTCTGCTTCAGTCAAAACCAAAAACCTGGCAGATCTGTTTCTGCCCTCCTGAGGCAGGAGATGTCAGAGATGTGTGACGCTGTACAAACGCTGCAGAATCACTGAACGGCCCTGAGAGTAACTGACACACACAACCCTCCACAGAACAGAGTAGAACTGAATAGAATCTGAATAGAATAGAGTGACAGATTAGATAACACATCATACAGGACTAAACCATCTGTGTGTGTGTGTATGTTATTAAGATAACACTTTACAAAAATCTTTAGTTGACATGACCTAACACACAGCACACATTCTAAAAGTTATCTTTTAAACGTTATCTGTTAAAATTAGTTAACAATTTTAAGTAATAAAAATAAATACAAATCATAAAAAAATAGCTAGAAAACCTCAAAACAGTGAATCATGTCTCATCATCAATATTCTCTCAATCGTCTGAAGCAGACAGAAAGAACGCTTGCTTCTCCTCCTCAGCATCTTCCAAATGTCATTAGCGGAAAAGTGATTGAATGCACATTTCTGCTCTCTTTTTCTCCTTCACTCGTTCATTTTTCTGTTCTGGACATTTGGCTATGAGGGGAAATGCTCTGGGAATCTTTTAACGGCCGTATTTACTTTGGCTCTGGTGAGAGAGAAAATTTGGGTTTTTGATCATCTGGTTTGAATGTTTTCTAATAAAGTAAATATCTTCGTTTGCAGAAAGAGAAACCTCAGTGCTGGCAGGAGCAGAGCAGGGCAACAGTCAGAGTGTGACAGAAACATGAGCGAGTATCACAGGAACTCTAACTGAAGCTCCAGAGATCATGTGATTAAGATGCTAAGACCTCGTGTCGTCTAACAGTAGACGGGTCTAAACAGACATAAACACCAAACCTTTCTTCTGCGGTGCCCTGCATCCTGCAAGAGTAGAGAACATACTGCCCTGTTTGCTGTCAAGAAATCTTTTATGATACAGAACATCATATTTTGTTATTTGGGTGTTTTAATAAATGCATAAATGTTTTACTGGTTTAGAAGATTTTAAAGAGTCCTGTGTCCGGTGAGAACACACATAAACCAGGATGAAGACAAGGGACTCAGAAAATCAGGGAAAAATATGCCAAATGTGACATGATAAACATTAGCTTCATATTTATCTTTTAATCATAACAGATTTCTTGACTCCACAGCAAACAGCAATTTTTCATTCACTGTCCCAATGCTTTCAGAGGGCACACTATAAGAGTCCTGACTTATGACAGACAAACTTTATCTAATGGAAAAACTGCAAAGGAAAATGATTGTTTGAATGCATTATTGCCTCCTTGATCGTAACACAAAACAGAATCCGTCTCCATGAAGGATTCATGATCTGCAACCAATCTGAGGCGTGACAGACAGCTCACAGTCTCAAAGACAAATAGGAGTGCAAATGAGCCGTGCCTGAGAAATAAAGTCTGTTTTATTCACAAAAACATAAATCAGTCTCACTGGTTATAAAACAGACAATCACTCTTCAGATTTAGGCTGGCATGAGTGCTGAAAAGCAGACCAAGTCTCCAAGACTCTCTAGTGTGTACACAACATCTCACCCAAAATCTCGTGATCTGAGGTAAATCACCAACAAAATGCTAGATTTCTGATTACAGACCCTCATTCACTGGTGTCAAAATCAACCAATGATTTGTAACTTTTGTAACAATGTTTGTAACTTTACGTTACGAACAACAGTGTGATCAAACTTTCTCAGATCAGAATGAAACTATAAAACATCAGAGTTTGGTGTGGGTGATGTCACATGTTCATGAAGGTCACACAGCGAGGACATGCAGCAACAGACACGAGTTATACTGTATGTGACTCAATAATAGTGACATGACAAACGGATAAAATAAAGTAATAATATCACAGGGTGAATGGGGCTAACTGTCACACTGAAATACTGTCAAATAACTGTTAAATGTTGTCACAGATGACACAAGGGGCCGGTGCATTTTTCTGAAGAAGTGTAGAATAAAAAATTACTGTTTGAAACATTATATATTTGTACAATTTCTAACAAAATCATCACAAAAATTAACTGGAGTTATTTGAAGTGTGACAACTTTCCCCGACTCACCCTTATTCCATCTGAGGGCACCAACATCTGTGGAATTAACAATGAGTTCTAGTGAGGATGAACAGATGGTTGAGGAGAGATGGAAGGAGATGAAGAAGAGATGATGAGATCATACATACGTACATGGAGGCTGGACTGAGAAGACGAGAAGTTAATAATGGCAGAGCTGGTGCCGTCTGCCTGTTATAAAGCAGAAGCATTAGCGTTAGATTGTTAACGTTAGCAAACACTTCATCCGCTCAGATTAAACCACTGATGACATCATAATGCAAAATGGACACCTCGTGAGTTAAAAGCAGGGTAGGCAATTAAGAAGAGGCTAGCAGTAGCAAGCTAAGCAATGAAAGCATAAGATCCCGCCCTTCCCTCAGAGCGCTTTACAAAGCCACGTCCCCTTCAATAGTGCTAATACATACTTTCATAGGCAAGCAGGAAACTCTATCATTCGGACCGAATGCAATGATTGGCAAACACTTTATGTCCCTGTGCCTTCCACAAAATATCTATAAAAGTATATTTAGATCAATTTATATAGCGGTTGCTGTCAGGAGGCAAAGAACATTTTAACAGCATAACAAAAAAAAAAAATCGCCTACCCTGCCTTTAACTCTTGATGAAGTACAAACACGTACAAAACACGCTGAAAAAGCATTAGAGAGAAACATGACATTACAGTCTGTACAACATTGAGTGTATTCAAATGGCCTTTTTGAACTTTTTAATAGTATGTATGTTAACCAGCCCTGTACTAGTTAACAGTGCAACCCTGACCACTGCAATGAGTTTTTTTGCATAATAAAAATGAAGAATGACAACAGAGAAGAACATTAACCCAGCAGGAGATACGGATGAAGTCAGACACAGTTTATACGGTTTATGTAGTAGTCGGTGAATTGAGTCGGCAACAGAGAGCATCAATGAGGTTCTGATGGCACCCTTACAAAACGCTTCGGCTCGAACCTGCGGTTTGAGACTCAGACGGAACTATGTTTCTAGCTGATAGATAAATCCTTACAGAGGTCAGGACCGTGAAATGTGATTCCCCGGTGACACCCCGAGACTGTTGTTTTTCCTGGATGAGGCTCAAACGTGGGGCTTCTCCAATAATCTCTCTAGCAGATGAAGGTACAACAGCGGGACGAGGTTATACTGCAACGTTAGCGCTAAAACGAATTAGCCGCAGACGCAACGATCACTCAGATTCAAAAGTGTTGATGCTGCTAATGCTAAATCAAACCAGTTTATAGGGTGTTGCTAAAGTACCTTGTCAACAGCAATAACGCTGTAAATTAAACAACAAAATAAAAGAACTAAACTCTGGGAAAAGAGCTCAATGGAATGCTAATCTGAAGTTTTCATGTGAAAGACAACAGAGTTTAACCACATATGCTTTTATGGAACGAACTGTAATAAATCACATGCTTGGGGCAATAAATATATAATTTAAGTGCAGATCTCATTAAATTCATGTCAACAAATGTTTAGCTCAGCAGGATAATATATTTTAAAAACTCAACAAGCAAAGTCAATTAAATTAAATCAAATATGAAATAAACATTGTGCAATGAAACACAAAGTAAAATGTCTCACACTCTTTATACCACACACACACACACACACACACACACACACATATTTGTGTATGTATATATATTTATATGTATGTATACATGTTTGCACACATATGTATACACACACACACATACATATACATATATATACATACACAAATATGTATATGCATACATGTTTACACACACACACACACACACTCAGTCAGAAGCTCTGGTGAGTCTGGAGATAACATCTGCCTCACTGATCTAATTACTGTTACTGGAAGAGCCGTGCTGCACCTCTGTCCTGATTCTCCTCCATTCTGACGCACATCACGGGATTCATCATAACGTTATGGTGGACTGCTGTTACAAATAGCAGCTCAGACTCTGCCAGACCTGTGTCTTCCCCTGCAGTAACCACATCCTGCTCAGACGATGCCAACTCCAGCTTTCTCTTTCACACCGCAATCTAAACACAATGGAGAATGCTGGGCGTAGTGTTAAACACGGAACCATCTGGAAATAAACGGCTTAACTAGCCTAATAAGTGCAAGAACTGTCTTCTGCGCTTACAGAGACAAAATCTGTAAATAATTTGTCATTAAAACTGGGCCAGGTGTCTATAACTGAGACCTGTTGGATAAAGTTTGTCATCAAAAGCTGTCATTGCCCAGATTTGACCCCTAGAAGGGGATCTGGGGTGGGGGTGGCAGTTATTGTGGCGCCGGTGGTGAGCAGTCAGGAGGGGGGGTGGACGCAGTTGCCCAAGACGAGGAGTTACCACATCAGAGGGGAGATGCTGTTTGGTGCCAGGGCATAATAAATACAACAAGAGGGAGAGAGGACTCCACGCAGCTGCTCTGCAGAACAGCTAATCAGGACCAGACCTTAGTTTGCTGTTGTCCTCCAACAAGGAGAACATTCTGAAACACACACATTAGCTTCGCTAAACATTACATCCCTGAATCGCTGTCTGAAGATCTTCCCAGCCAACCAGGAACATTCTAGGAACGCTGGGAGAACTTTTATAGAGCGTTAGCCAAAGCTACCAAAAACGTTCTTGCAGTAACGCTAGTTGAATTGTTTAACATTCTATACATTAAAACATTATTCTTAAGGAGATACTGGAATGTTTTAAAAACATTGTTTAAATATCTTAAAAAACTGTGAACATTTCTAAAGCTTTCAAAATAACAATTCTATTGTTTTTGTTTCTAAAAGGAAACATTAGGGAAGCGTTCTTGCAAGCTTAAACGTTAGCTAGGTTTGGCTAAGTCACCAAGATGTAGGATCAAAATCAAACCTTTTCAGGAGAACAACCTCAAAAACCTCTTCAAAGCTCCTCTACATGGGAACTTGCTTTGAGCTCCCAGCTTCTGAAGTATATCATTTAACCCTCTCAGGACCACAGAAAACCCACAAAACCACCAGATGGGAGTTCCTTTCCCCTGTGAGGTTGTGCTTGACCTCATCAAAAGAAAGCTCTAATTGACAAACCTGATCCTCCTAACCAGCCTTGTTTTTCCTTTTCTTTTTGGAGCACAGGGCAGCAGCACTGGGTTCTGGTACCAGGCCAGGATGGAGTCTTAGGGACTCGGGTTTTGTTTAATGCACGGGGGAGTTCGACCAGTTTTCTGTACGGTTCTGTACACCGCAAAACACAAGGCATTAGAGGTGAAGACATGCAGTAATTCTGGTATAATCCTGAGTGCTTTATGCCCGTTAGACACGTGCTTGTGTGTTTGAGATGGTTTGAGACTATCTTAGTTTGATTTAGGTTGCACTCATGCAACACATTGTTATTTCAATCGCATTCAGAAAACTATGCCTTGTACACGGACCATACAGAAGATAAGCTCTTTTGAGAAGATACTTTGGAGCAACGCTGTACTATTATCTGACCGTGGTTTGGATTCTGCTTCAAACTGTCAAAAGCAACTTGAGGATCATCTTTCTAGATCTTACAGAGAACCTCAGATCTTTTACCACCACCAGGTCCAAACAGTAGCCACCTAGAGAGGAATCTGATTTTCCTCTCTGGCTTTTCATTCTTGTCTTGGTTTGCCGAGTGGCTCACAGCTGACTCCGGCTCCCACAGGAATGCCAGTAGACAATGTGGGACTTTGGCACAACAGTTAAATTCTAAAACAGACCATCTCACATCCTGTTACTGTACATCAAAACCACAATGTATATATTACAATATATAAGACAACAACAACTTCAAATTCATATTGTAAGTAAATCTTAGGTTAAAAACAAAACAAGCATGCAAAAAGTCCATCTCTACATAATTCAGAACTCATTGCTAGAGTTTATCAATTACTATTTGAAGTCATTCCTCATTCAAAATCACATTCAGCTGATTTCAGTCAAACCACAGGTGCTACAGTCACAGCGACTGAATTTATCTTCTGGATTCAGACTGAAGTTTTAGGTTTCATACATGACTTTGTTGGAGCTGTGGAATCCATTTGTGTTACAAACAGATGAATCTGAAATGACAGATATTTCTGGACGTCCTTACAGACTGTGAAGTAAGAACAAATTTAAACTTGTTCTCGGATTAGATCAACGGAAAAGGTGGCAATCGCCCATTAACAGCCTTTAACTGGAGCTGGATGGGAGTGTTTAAAAATGAGCTCAACAGGAAAGCGTCTTTCCACTTTGGGAAGACTCACATCCACACAGAAGCTCTGCCAGCAGGACTGGAAGGTCAGAACCTAAATAAACCAGCTTTGTGACTGAGATATATCGCGGGAGAACTGCACAACGCTGAATTTGATATTCTCCTCTCCTTCCAGTGACTGAACAAATAAGGGCTGAAAGGTTAAAGCTGAGACATGGAAACAATTTTCCAATTTTCCTAATCCCTCTTGATCATTTTTTGAAATGTTGTTTTATTTATTTTGTCAAAGTATTTTTAGGCCGTAGTTACGAGAGGGAATTGATGACATTGAAGAGGCGTCATTAAATCTGGCCTCGTTCTCAGAGACTGAAGCGTGTCTCGCTCTCAAGATGTTGTGAGCCTTCATCACGGACACTAAATGCCAAACAGTGTTCATCATGATTTCATCACAACCGCCCCCGATTATGGCATAAGTTGACTAACACGTTACCACAGCAACATCACAAGGCACAAAATCTCCCAAACCTTTTGAGATTAGGGATGTATAAACTCAATGGATCAGGTGTCGACTAATTGGTCCTAAGGTGGCTTAGTAAAATTAAGATGGTTTTGAGATCACCTGGCCCTGATCAGAAACATTACTTATAGACGTCTATAAAGACGCATGATTGCGTGTTTAAAAGTGGCTACACAAAGTGTAGTGGAACAGAAAACAGATCACAAAACACATTTTTAAAAGTTTAATATGAATGACATTGCTTCTTAAGACCTCAAAACAACATCTGAATAAACTAGCTGGCCTCACAAATAGACTCGTCATCTGTTGGACAACTAGTTGATCATAATTATGACTGAAGCCTAACAATGCATTTGAGAAAATAGTTCATTTCTCAGCAATTCTGCTAGTACCACAATGAATAAGAGTCAATGTTCCAACAGCATTGTGATCGTATCTTTCAGTCCTTCAAGAAACGTTAGACAGTCTGTCTCTTTCTTTCTTCCTTCTTGCCATAGACACTTAAAAACACAGCATTTCCATAACCGAGACTTTCTAATGCACTACCATCTTTCAAAACTAAAATTATATTGAAATTCCACCAATAAAGACATGACGAAAACTACCCCTACAAGACCCTGTAAAGGGTTTGTATGCTCCAAAGTGTTTATCCCTGCCATGACAGCAGAACTCTAACAAGACCCTAAAGAAATCCTGGAGAAACCCAATCTGTGTGACCCACGAGCTGCCAGATAGCAGCCAAAACCACCAGCCCTCACAACCGACCCAAAACAGTGTTCACTCAGAGCTGAAAGCCAGCCGCTCAAGTTTCATTTTTTGAGGAAACATCTAACAACTTCTGAACACGGCACTGCGTAACAGAAGAGAGAAGTATTGTTAGGCCATGAGTGGATTCATGAAGTTGTATGTAATCAACAGAACTTACCTGACCAGAAATGAGAGGCTCCTTATCGTCAATGTCAATTAAAACGTCATCTCTAGAGCTGTGAGCAATCGGTACTGCTGACAGAAAACAAAATAGAAGTTCTTCACATGAAATAAAGTGGAAAATTATTGACAGACAGAAAACAAACCAAACCATTTCTAAAACATCTCAAAGTAGAGAACCTTCCTCAAAACCTAAATTACATTAACAAACTCAAACCAGCAGATCGGACTGATATGTTAAACTTACAAGTAGTTCTTGTCAAGATGACTCACAGTACCCAGAAGCCACGACTGACCAATCAGAATCAAGTATTCCACATAATAAAAACACTTAAATTTTTAGTTGAGAACAATATTGTTCCAGCTGTTTGTTCTCTTATTTGCATCAGATTGTTGGTATTATCATGCAGGCCACGAAGTCTTACCAAATTCTTCCTCTGTTGGGTCTCTCTCCAGACTCTCCGACTGGCAGCGGAACTCATTCAGTGAGTGGATGGTACACTGGCCCACCACAGGCTTCCTGCCAAACTGACGGTTATCTATAACCTTGATCACCAACGGGGGCATGTAAAGCTCCTCCTTGGGTAGCCGCTAAAATCCAGAGAAGATTGTGAGAAGCAGAGATATGAACCAAAGATTAAGTGGTTTTCTTTCCACGCAACACCTCCAGCACTCAGTGAACATTTGAATGAAATCCAGATCTTATCAGAATTAGGAGACAGCACGTAACGGACAGCGTAACCACATTGTGTAAAACTCTGTCACAACTGTTTAGCAGCTTCCTGTAACAAAACATCTGATATCTTAACTGGATTTTCTGCAGTAGGAACCATGAAGAGGAAATCTCTGCAGAGAGTCAGCCAAAGTACTTACAGTTAACCTCTGACTGTTACAACTGAGGTTACATAAACTGTTTAGACTTGTCTCTAAACTCTAAGATATCTAATTGTTTTCTTCAAGACTGGTAAGGTTGCAATAATGTTTCCCTAACAGTTTCAACAGAACAAAAGAAACAATAGAATTGTTTCAAACGTCTGTTTTTTAGGGGTTATATTAACGTTACTGCATGTTTTAGTGCAGAAGTTTAATGTACAGTAAGAGAACCTTCTATGTTCCACCCCAACATGGACAAGATACGGAGATCCTACCACATCAATGATGAGAGTGTTGACATCAAAATTTGGGTTCTTCTTGGCGTTTGGGATGACACACGACTGAACCACACGTCCTCCACATTCCACCTGAAGACTTGGAGATGTTACGCTGGCCAGCTGGAAACTCTTTAGGTTACGCAAACCCCACGCCAGGATCTACGAGTTCAGATGTTCATCAGAACACATCAGGTCCATAGAGGTGACAAACATCTCATTTTCATCTCATCTCATCTACATTAGAATATATATGTATAAATGGATGGATTGAGGTTGTTTAGAGGTTCACCTCAATAGCAGTGCGCTGAAGGACAGGTTTGATGCCCTGTGGAACCATGTAGACATTGGGTTCCCTCTGTGGAGGTGGGTAGGGCAAATCTGTGTCTTCTTGCTAAATGGGAGAAAAAAGCACAAAACAAATAAGAAATGATTCATCAATTCACTACACACATTCAAGAACAAGGAAAGATGGTCGAAATGGATTTTTATATTTAAATAAGTTGGGGACATGCAGCAAATTTAGAGGCCACAGTTTCCTGTTTCCTGTGTTGCTCTCCTGATAGCAAGTTGGACAAAATGCATTAATAGAATAAACATTTTATACTCCTGCACCTTCCACTGAAGATACATAAATGTTTAAGATCACTGAAGCTAGTGATTTATGTCATGATCTGAAGAGACTTTTAACCAGCATCACAAAAAATGTTATTGAAATAAAAATCACCACTACTGCCTTTAAGAGAAGCATTTTGGTTCCATCATTCACACTAGATGATGCACCACATTTACAACATCGATCTGAAGACTCCAATAGTTTCTAATAGCATCAAAAGAAACGTAAACATCATAATGCAACAAGTCAATCACAGTTCGCAATTATGCCGCAACTAAAACAAACTAAACACAGAAACCATTAGTCAGGATTTCTGTTCCACTGTGAGTCTTTTATAAATGGACACTAGTGTTGAACACAACAGTGACCTTTGCATATACGCTTCAGTCATGCAGTATTGACTGTTATGTCTGACTGTAATGAAGTTAAGGCAGGTTTTAGAAGAGTGTCATCCGCCTGTCCACGAGAGCGATTCCCGGCACTTACACAAGAGGTTTACGTAAAGCCAGACAGCTTAACGTGCCGTCTTTGGATACAAACACAACATTTAAAAAGGCCTCTGTTTCATCTGTCACACGCGGACACTGTGAGCATGACTTTTTTTATATAAAAGAAAGGATAGTTAGATGCAGTACAGAGGAAAAAAAGTGCAATGAAAAAGTTGTAGTTAGCAAGCATCATAGATTGCAAGACCACGACCCAAGCAAATTGCTTTGCTCTTTTCATCGTTTTCTTCACTACTTAACGCCAACGTTTTCTTTCAATTTTGGCAAGACAGTGTAAAATACAAGTGCATTTATGTCTCCTGAGAGCAAGTGTGTCTAATAAAGACGAGCTGTTACGCAGTCTAATTACAGAATGTTAGTTCCATCGTTTATATCAAACGTGTCTTTTCGAAATGCCGCTCTAGAACAATACAAATCTTTGTGTGGATGAAGCAGATTCCGGCAGATAGGAAAACTGGGAATACAGCCGGATCACAAAGAGCTCTCAGTTTCCAAAGAACCTCCCTTAAGTTCTTGTCCTTGGCAGGCCCTACAAAAATCACGGTGGTACGCAGAAGTACATGAAGTTCTGGAGGAATCCAGCCACCAGGGATAAAAAAATAATCGACATCTGAACGTTTGTGTGTGTCTGTGTGTGTGTGTGTGTCTGTGTGTGTCTGTACCCACTGCTGTTGACTGCCAGAGAGGAACCCTGGAAGAACAAGCTTGAAGATGCCCAAAATAAACAGGCAGGAAAGAAGAAAGAACAGGAAGACAGGAAACAGACGTTCAGGACTATTAACAGCATGTTGTTGTCTATGTCAAAATAATGTCATTATGTGAATAAGCAGAAGTTTTACCTCGTCCATTATATGTGAGGGTGGCAGAATATCCCCCTGGAGAAGAGCAAAGAGAGGCATTTAAAATAAATGAAGTGTGTGTGTGTGTGTGTCTGTGAGTATGTGTGTGAGAGTGTGTGAGTGTGTGTGTGGCTGAACACACTGTCTGTGTGTGGAAATGTGGATGGAGACGTACAAAAGATGGAGGAAAAAGTTTTATATTACTTACATCTTGACCAGGAATGTGATGAACTGCAGGCTGGGGAAGAAAGAAAGAGAGAAAGAAAGAAAGAATACAATGACTGCATGAGTTGATGACACACATCTTTATGTACACAGTAACCTGCAGATATCTTATAAAAATGTAGGCCGGTTTTATTGTTGAATCGGTTGTTGTCATGCAGCGTGTAAATAGTGTCATGCACCGTTTTCTGCGGTGTTTGAAAAGCTGTGATATGTGTCATGTAAACACTTGTGGCTTTGATTCACAACAACAGAATCTCTTTCAACAACGATGCTGCAGACAGAAGCTGAGGAACAGAAAGACTCACAGATTCATCGCTGTGGTGATTATACTTCATCATCAGTGATGTAAGAGAGCTGACTGTGATTACAGCTTTAAACTACTAACTAAAACTATTCAAACATTCCTGATAACCAAAAACAAACCAAATATAGGCATAATTATTGTTAAAAGCATAAAAATTTAAAATATTTTATTTAAATATTTATACAATTATTCACTGAAAATAAATAAAACACTAAATTAAAACAAGCAATTCTAATACAATTTCAGAAACACAGAAGATACAAACATAACTTAACTTAGATCATAAAACAAAATAAAAACATAAAAAAAACTCTGACTGATCATTTAAGAGACTATAGCAGTTGGGATAAATCTTACCTTATCCCTGCGGATCAGCTGGAAAGCAGCAAGTATTTCTCCTGCAGTCTTCCCACCTTTCTGCACCGGATACCAGGCAAGACGAGGAGACAACGCTATTGACGGCTGACACACACAGCGGCCCATGAACTCATCAGCACCCTGCGGTGCACAGATCAAACATCCACTAAATGCATCCCCACCTTCTATCCAGTAAATGTCAGTCTGGCCTGCACTGCAGATTTCAACACAACAACCTTCATTGCAATAAAACGCATCATGACAGAAACTCACATAGGTGTCCTGATCAAACATCTCCACCACAATGTTCGGGGGATTCCTCTCAGTCACACGAGGGTCTCCAAATATTTCCACTTCATAGAAGATGAGGGTCTGATCCCAGGTGGGGTTGAGCGTGTTCCGGACGGTCACTGTCTTCTGGCTCTGATGCAGGAAGGACACAATGGCGTATGGATCTGTTCAAAGAGTCGAAGAGGAAGATCACTGGATCTCACTGAAATGTGATGAAGCACAGTTCACACATGCAAAGGGTGCAACATTTATTTGCACGCTGTCAACATGCAACGCAACCTCCAAAATGAAAGAATGAAGCCTCATCAAGTAATATAAATTCATTGTTACTGTAAATGTACTTGCTACATGTTGAGTTGGTTGGAGGTTTCATTGATTTGAACATTCTGAAGCACATAAGTTGAGTTTTGTCTTTTCTTCGTTACTTCATAGAGTTGACTTTCAAAAGAAACAGCAGCATACAGTTTTTAACAGTTTTAATGGCACATAATAATGATTGGTTGGTTTTGCCTCGTCGTACTCAGACATTAGGAAACACTGTTTAATTTTTCTGCATCAGTAAAGCAAACATTGACATCAGCTACTGAGGAATGGCAGAAATTAGAGGACGAGTCCAGATCTATTGTTCCATTCCGTAAATCCGTCGCAGTGGGATCAGCAGTTTCACTCGGGAGGAAGACACAGACACTTTCCCAGCTCTTATTAAACTGTGCACACAAACTACTTCCCACAAACACAGAGACTCAAATAAACAAAAGGGACGCAGGAGCCGCGGGGAGCGTGCGCCGTTACCCAGGAGACAGTGGGAAATAAACACAGCCGACGTCTAATCTTGCTGCTTACAGTGAACACGGGACATAAACCGTCCAGCCCAGGGGCATTGTGGGACTGGACACCAACATGCCGACTCTGCCCACGTGTGCGACTCAAACGTGACGCATGACTCCTGGGATTAATGAAACAGGAAACGTTTAAAACAAAAAATTATGTCACAGATATTTTCCACACGCCATATACAGTATTTAACTGTGCAAACACTCTTTACTTTAGTGTGATTTAGTTATTTATTAAAGAGAAAATACACATAAACCTCAAACATTCATTCAGCAGCTATAGCGTCAGCGCAGGTACACATTCTCCCTCCTTCATTTTAGATCATTTCATTTCACCAAACTCCATCTCAAGCATAAGAGGAAGAATTGATTTCTGCTTTTTGATTTACTCCTATTCCTTCAGAAGTCAGAACCCTGTAAAAAGCTGATCTGGGTTTTGTGCATCACAAGACTGACCCAAAACTATTTGTAATCAGAACACCAGACTGCTCTGATTAACATCAGGCCTGTATTTTTAAATGGATCCACTGTTTTTTCATCTGAACTTGTGGGTTCTGAAGGAACCCAAAACACAGTTTGGGTAGCTATATTCCAGGAATGGTTTTGATAACTTTAAAACATCTTGTAGAGAATGTTAACGTTCTAAGAACATTCCCTGTCAGCTGGGTTCTGATTAACTTATTTCCTTGGTGCTCTTAAAATCTTTCCACTAGCTTACAGTGAAGATGTTTAGCTCACCTGAGAAACTGTCTTTATCCATCGCTGGCAGGTCTCTGGCCTGATACAAGTAGCATCTCAGATGATACAAAGTCCCACCTGAGGAATCAAACACCCACCATTTAACTCACCATTAAATAAGATAAAAAAACTGGCTTTGCATGTTTCACTCACTGTCAAAGAAGCAGGAAATCGTTGGACGGTTGACGCCAAACGTCGTTGTGACTGACTTATCGTCGTTCTTTTCATCAGCAACGCTGCTCTGTTGACAAAACAGAAAAAAAACACTTTGGGACTGAAACAGAAGCATTATGTTTCCTCAGCATAAAGGCAAGACACACATTTTGGCGTCTGAACAACACAAGGCATTTGTGCTGGATCATATCTCAAAATATTCCGACCAGAAGGGCAAACGGAGAACGTGTTAACAGTGACAGTTGTGAAAAGGGCAACAGAATATATACCGCAAACCACTGGCATAAGGTGATGACGTGTCATAACCCGAGACGCTGGAATATCGTTTTGACACATACAGAAATCCTGAACCTCACTGAATAGCTTTTAACCAAAATCAAACTGCTATGTCATTTGTGGCTCGCAGTGTTTACACAACCCAATACCCTCTTAGTTTTTTGGGAGAAGAATCAGAAAGCAAGCATGCCCTTCAGAGTGCCACTTAGATTTTAATTCAGTCAGTTTTTAGTCTAGATGTCACTAGATCTTGCATTTGGAACTAAATGTGTGTAAGAACGACTGATAAAATGCAACTGCACGGCGTGTTGTAAAACTAAAATTGATGCTGCAGCAAAATTCTCAAGAACTGAACAAACACAACTGGTTCTACTTAATCCTGCGATCTGTAACTTTTTGGGTGCGTTAAAAATGAACAAAAATCAGTTATTGAGCAAATACATGACAGATTAGTTCGGAACAAAACCCTTAATCCTGATGAAAGATTAAATTTACACCCTAACAGCGACTGACTCAGAACTGGATGCCCCCATTCAGGTAACTGGGGTCTTGAAAGAGCTGCTCAGGGGGTTTTCAAAGATGGCCACCGCATGCAGAGACTTCCTTAAAAGGACTTTGTCTGATTTGGCAGGGTGAGGGAATCCCCCAGTTGGGGTCAATGAGACCCCTCAGCTGCAGCCCAGATCGACTCCAGACTCTTTAACATTCAACTCTCCAATCCAGCTGGGCTCACATGATGGCTCATGGCAAAGCTGCCAGGAACAGATCTGGAACACTGGAACCAACGGACCAGAGCGGGAGTCAGAGAACAAACATACTAACTGTCTTTCTACATGTGCCCACTTTCATGTTCACTGTTCCATCTGTTTCCCTGTAAACGATATCCCATGATGCCCCTGTTTTACAGGCTGATTCCACTCTGCTTGCCCAGTGGCTTTCAGCGCCTCCGATTCGTCCAAGTTTAAAGCCTCCACACCCATTCTCGCCTCTGCCATGTCGATTGTGTCTCACCCTCGTTTCATTCCTTCTGAACATTTTTCTTTTTTCCACTACCTTTCTATCTCTCTCGTCTCGCTTCAATTCCAAGCCCAACATCTTTCAGACAGCCAGTCTGTATTACCAGTGAACACTCTAAGGCAAAGATGGCGGCCGGCCCGGTCTGCTCCAGCGGTTCCATTCGGCACCTCCAGCGCCGGCGGCGGTACGAGTCGGTTTTCTTCTGCTTCAGGTGAAACTTCCAGCCAAACAGAGAGGCATATTCCCAGCCCTCCCGCTCCGACTCATCTGGACGTTGCTGGAATTGGAGAAACACAAAAATTTTAAAAAATTTTTAATTTCTAAAGCGCTAAAGCTCACAGTTTTGCAAAGAGCTGTACATTTCACAACGGTTATAGAGATAAGAGAAAAGGAAATGATAAACTGCATAGAAAAATATGCATAATTAATTTATCATGATCATTTCTTTAGGACGAAGGTTCTGTTGGGCGCTAACTAGCTTTGCTAATGAACAGTGATACAGACAGAAAACACGTGGATCTCTAGACTAGTGAGGAATTAAGGAGCAAAAGCTTGGTGGGAGATGTTTCTGAATCTGTGTCTGAAGACCGCCACCATGAGGAAGATGCAGGTACTTTCATTTCCTGTGGCCTCAGAAGATGTTTGGAAACTCAAAGCTGCTTAAAAATAAACAAACATTATTGAGAACGTACATGACAGGTATATGGTTTATTATCTAATGCTACGAAACTGATCTTTGAAGTGAATCTTAAGGGCTCACAAACCTACTGGATCTGCTGAATAATGAAATTAGCAAATAATGCAATTTAATCTTAAATAACTTTGGTTTAACCGTTTTTTTCTCTCACACACACTCACTCTCTTATGATTTGCTTCTCACACAAAATCAAAACACACACACATGGGCTTCATTTGTTGTGCATCTATGCGTAAACCATCCATGAGACGCTCACGTAAACTGTTAAATTAAATTGAACGAGCAAATTTGTTCTGCTTGTGCCTCTTGCCTTTTTACATTTGAGTCCAAAAACTGATACGCTGACGTTCTTCAACACAACAGAACAATTGTTTGTTATCGGAAACTGTAATTAAATCTTAAGAAATAATTTTCTTATTGTTGTGTTTCTTACCCAGAATGAAAAGATTCTTTTCTTTGCTTAAGTGGATAAAGACATTCAGAGATTGAAAAAGACCCCTTTTATCTCTCTCTCTCACACACACACACACACTCACACACACCTCACTGTGAAACAGATCTGAGGTGTGGGATTGATTTCAGATTATTCTACCATTGATTAATAAGGGGTCATCTCAGCTTCCATCTGCCTCTAAACAGATGCGATCATGGACAGAAGACCTCTTGAGGGAACACAGAACTCTCTGTGAACCATCATGAGCGGAACCAGAATTCAAAGGGAACTAAACTGAGCTCATGCCAAGAACCTTCATTGTTTCATAACTTGCTCTGGATATGAAACCTCTTTATTAAACTGTGACTGATGAAGCCATGTTACTTTTCGCAGCGCCTCCATCTTCTGCACGTCTCTGCGGCGGAGGCGAATCCAGCGTCTGCGCCGGTTGGTGTGGTACATCTTCTCAGACGGAACCCAAGACTTCGGCCGGCGGTCCGGCGGCAGGGTTATTCCATACTCCCACCCTACAGGTGAGACAGCCCCAGGTGAGCATCACATTTTCTGGAGTAGATTTATAGCAGAGACTTGCTTTTGAAAATAAACTCTTATACTTAATAATAACAGTAGAGGTCATTGGCGTACGGGTGCAGGAGAAGTTTCCATAGAAGTTTTCCCAGAAGTTTCCATACCTTGATCGTCCACCGCACGCTTCAGATCCTCGCTCCACTCAATATCCTCCCAAACCCACCCGGGGGGACAGTCGATCTCATCTTTAGGAACCGCTTTTTCTCCATTCTGCCCCCCAGTGGACAAATAAAAAACAAAGGGTTTCTGTCAACTGACTGTACTGAAGAACACGTCTCTCTGCCTGCTGTGTGTTAGACACTACTGTACAGATCTGTTGAACTGAAACTAAATCTAAATGTTTAGTTACTAAAGAACTAATTACTAATACGTTTGGTTGCTTCTGCACTGGATAAGATCATCAGTTTGTCGTAACGTCAGCACACACTGACCACATCTGTGTAGCCCTCTGGCATGCCGATCCACTGACCACCTGGCAACCGCATCTGATTCTCAAACACTTCCTCCAAGAAGCTTGTATGACCTGCATCTGCATCATGCAACATTCTAGCGTAAAAACAGAGATAAAGCGTTAGTGAGACCTGGACACACGATCTGCGTCAATGATAAGACGATGCTCACGTTTTCTCAGGACTGACAAACCAGTCTCCTGCCCAGCTCCATCCTGGAGAAGGTTTGAAGCTGTCCTTCGGCAGCTTAATTCTGCCCGTTACGTCACTGAATTTGGGGTAAGTCAGGCCTGTCGTTCCCCAGTTCCCCACCAGGGCCAGTTTAGTCTGGTTTTCATACTGTAGAGCCAAAGAACTCATAAGAACTCAGTAGACATTTAACTCCATAAGAAGTTATAAAGCAGATGTTCTCAACCCTGACACTGGCAGAAACGCATGAAGGGAAATTTCTATGGACTGTATCTTATTAACATTTCACATAACATTTATGGGTTTGGCAGACGCTTTTATCCGAGCGATTTGCGTTCATCTTGTATGGAACTCACCGTTTCTGCAAACACAGATAGTTTGCCCTCTGCAAACTGGTTGAAAAACTTAACATCAGCGTTGAGTCCAAACCAAACCTTCACCCTGATCTGAGCAGGAATCTTTCGGTCTCCTCCCTCTTCCTGTGGACACTGAACACACAACGGACACGCCGGTGATTTCTGACTGATCACCTCTGATAATAACATTACTGTTGTGAACACCGTTACCTTCATGAAAACTGTCTGAAGCTGGCCGCAGTGTTTTCCACAGTAACCCTGAGAAAACAGAACTTGATGGGCTGGAATCCTGTGATAGGCCACTCGTCTGTCTCCCTGAAGCATCCATATTATAATATCTGGCAGACTGTTCTGAGGCTGAGAGAGCGAGACAGATGGACAGACAGAATAAACTGTTAAGAATGGACAGAAACATCTAGCATCTCATGAGAGTGTGTGTGACTGGACGTGTCTTCACCTCTTCAGCAAGATGACGCAGTCTTAGAGACCAGTCCTCGGCCTGCTCCAGCACTGAACTCAGATCAGTCTCTGGACCGTGTTTGAGAGCCAGTGCAGCCTGAATGATCTGCTGCATGTTCACCTTACGCTGTTTCCTCAGAGCTTTATCCAGCGGCGTCACACAGGGCCACGAGTCCAGATCAGGGAGTTCCTCACTACAGTCAACACACAGAGAACGGCTTCAGTCAGGCATACTGTGTGTGATATAAACGCTGGGGGCTGAGCCAATCAGAACCTGCAGTCGGCTATGACATCATCCAGCAGCTGAATGACACTCTGCTCCACTTCCTGTTCGTCACTTCTGGCTTTCAGCTGCAGCTGCACCTGCTCCAGGTTTGACTCCTGAAACAGAAAAATCACTGAATCTGTTTAAATCCACATGTCCTATTTACATAATAACACTTTAAAACAAGGTTTAATTTGTCAATGTTAATAAACTACATCAGCTAATATAAACTAACAACCAACGCTGAATTTATTTGTCTGAATGATGATCACAGTAATATGTAAATGTTATTAATAACATTCACTTTATAATCACCTACCGTGAACTATCATAAACTAAAATTGCTCATGCTTTCTAAGCTAGCCTACTATTGCTAGCCTACCGCACCTTGAACTACAGTGAATGGGACTGTATTGAAGAGTTAGCGTTAGCGTTCCTCACCAGACGGTCGACTATGCTGAGCAGCATGTTCAAGGCCTCTATACGAGGACTGATGTCCTCCCACTCTGAAGATAAGACCACCACTGGCTTCACGTTTCCCCACGGCAGGTAGTAATAATGGCAGCCTGCAAGCCATGAAACCAGTTAAACCAGTCTGGCTCCCAAAGTTTTCAAGACAATTTTCAGGTTTCTCACCGTCAAACACAGCCCTGCTGAACTGAGTGGTGGAGGCCAGCGGCAGACAGCTGTTGTCAAACTTGTTGCCATAGTTACCGATACTGACTTCAAACTGGATGGCGTCGTCCACGTCCTGAAGAAGAGTGGCCGAGTAGAAGGCCGCAAACAGAGAGAACTTCCTCTTCCTCATGAACTTCTGCAGACACAAGTCACAGGTTTCCACTAAATAACATCTCAGGTCACAGAAGTTCAGGTCAGTCCTGAGATCCGAGTTCTCACCTCCACTACCAGAAGATCATCAGAATGTATTTCTTCAACCTTCTGCTCCACCTGATCTGAAAGCTTGGTGATGAGTTCCAACAGCAGCCGCCCTCGGTAAGCCACGCCCTCCCCCTACATCACAAACGTCACAACAACGTTGTGCTCTTCTGGAACAACTGTGGTGTTGTATGCTAACTGTAACAGTCCGTTATTCCACAGAACATCTTACCTTTCCGAGGTTTAACACCTCGTGCGGGTCTGAGAAGGATGAGAACTCTCTGGGGCTGCCGTATATGTTGACGTAGCAGGGGCCAAAGGTTGGCAAGAAGCCTAAATTGTCATCGACTGACATAACACAGAAGAAAAAGGAATAATCATTCTACATTTGTGCTTGTTGACATTTAAAGCATTTTATTGTCATGACAGTGTAAAAAACTAAAGACCAGAAGAATAAAGGCTACAGGTCACAATCTAGCCACACTAACGCTACAAACAAACATCATCTACAGCTCGGGGAGAACTACTGTACAGGTCTGAGATCAGAGACACATACTGGTGATGGAGGAGGTCCTGGAAGTGAATTCATCTGAGTGCACAGAGAAATACAAGTTTTGAGACACAATAATAAAGGCTGAAGGACAGGATGAAGGATGCAAGCTGATGCTGCACATCTGACGCATGCGCATGTCGCAGCCGCAGCCGTCTGCAGGTTATACTGAAACCCAAATTCACTCCATGCAGCCAAACTCCACGTCTATCTAAAATCTCTAGAGATCACCAACTGAATGATGTTCTTCTAACGAAGCAACAACATTAATACAACATCTAAAAAACTGGATGTTTTCATAACTTTTTAAAACGGCATTTTTTTTGTTTTTGTTACTTAATAGAAATGTTAGAGAAACATTGTTACAGCCTAAAATTGTTAGCTGGAAAAAGCCTGGATGTTAAAATTTGTAATGCCATAGTGTCCACTTTGTTTTTGATTCAAACTGCAAACAAAAGCCAACATCAAACCACACAAGTGCTACACAACCAGACCAGGAAACCAGATCAGTTAACAAACTACAGGCAGTGTTTTGCATTCAAAAACGTTTTCTCACTGAAACCGGTGTTAGTTTAAACTTATTACAAATACTACACATGGCTAAACAAATGTGATATTATTTAACATCAAAGGTTCTACAGCAGAACACTGGATCTAGAACTTTAAGGTCCAGTTAGATCTTACCTTCAATCTCTCCTCCAGGAGCTGAGATTTTGGACATACACAGGTTTGTGGTGCCGATGACATCATTGTGACTCGCACGGTCCCTGAAATTGAGAATGAGATCATGTGTGATCCACAAATATGACCTGCTGATGAACACAAATATAAACAAACAAATCTAGTTTAAAGCAGAACGTTCAGTTCAGGACTCACCAATCTAAAACGCGAACCCTCATCTTTTCACACATGGATGGGAACTGGAATGAAAGCAGAACGTTCACAGATGTGTTGGTACAGTAGATCGTTGTTCAGTGGTGTGTGTGTGTGTGTCTCTCACCCTAATGGGTAAAGTGAGACTCTGGTTCCACTGAGGGTTGGCGTTTCTCTCCAGAATCCTGGTACAGATCTAGATATGTTCAGATACATTATCAGTTACTACAGAGCGAATAACTGATCTAGAACCTGAGCGCTACAGACAGGAAACATCAGTACCGATTTTCCTGCAAAGTTGACCTCCACCAAAGGATCCACCAGGTTCTTTCTGTTGGACTCAAAGCCAAGAAAATGTTTCATCCCATCCATGAAAGCATCATCCACTGCAGGAGGAGGAGGGAGGTGAACAACAGGAAACACAGAGAACAGAACGACACAGACACAGAGGAGTGAGACGTACTCTGAGGAAGATCTTCTGCTCGATACACTCTGAGAGTAAACGCTGCTCCTCTCAGCGTAAGACCAGCTGGTCTCAACAAGTTCCCCTCAATATCCTCCTTCTCCTCCACACCCTCCTTCTTATCCATCTGAAACACACACACACACAGGAATTATTACAAAACAAAAGTTCCGTTCCTTAAGAAATTGTTTCTCAAAAGTCTGTCTTTCAGTCTCTCAGTTGGTCTGTCAGTTTTTCTCTCTGTCAGTCTATCTGTCTCTTTTGCTCTCCATCTGTCTCAGTCTCTCTCTGTCTCACCGGAGGCTCGTCTCCAGCAGCCAGCACACACATGCTGGTCTTCAGGTAGCCTCTGGCCCCCGCGGACAGATCATCTGCGTCTGCTAGCAACAGCCACTTCCTCAGAATAGCATGTCCTGTTCAATGCAGAACAAAACATGCATCATTATAAATAACATGATATAAAACTGGTTCCTCTACGTGAATGTGTCAGAGACTGGCGTCTTTCAATCCAAAAACTGACACAACAAATCCTGATCTAATGACATATTTTTTTGAGACAAAATCAAAGAGTCAGTGAGATTTGTGTGGGACTCACTGTGTTCATTGTACACCATGCCAACATCCAGCTGAGAGACAAACAAACATATTAAAATCAACAGACACACGTGCCTTTACACTAAAAAGATTTTTAGAGAAGAAACACCAGTAAATACAACAAAACAGAGAAATCCTGATTAAAACAGATGCAAGGCAGTAAATGTGAGAAAACAGATTCACCTTGAATTCACCGATGACAGAGTCTTTGCGTAGAGACCTGGAGTCAAACACCTCAAAACACACACAGAATAAACGTATTTAAATGACAAAAACCACAGCATTACAGTAATAACGATGACAATCGTGAGAATAATGTAACTTACTGTTATAAATATAGCTTCATCAAAAAGATCAGAAGGCTTCTCAAAGAAGTTCATATAGAACGTCTGAAACGCATAAATTATTATAAGCAAAAGTTTGTGCAAACACTCACTGTAAATATGCAGTGTGTTCACCGACCAATGACATCACACAAAACAAAGTACCTCATCAAAAAACGGATTATTGCCCTTCTTGATGCGGGTTCTCTTTGTCTGGCCTCCAACCGTAACCTTGACGACCGGTTTGATGTTGACACCAGGCAGCTGTCTTCCCTCAATGATGCGCAGACGTATCTACAATTAAAACACATTCAACATGTTATAGTTTTAAAGTAACCTGCGACTTTGTTTTACTGAGAGATGGCAGCAGAGAGTAAAAGTTACTGATCGCAGCTTTTATTAGAAACTTAAAATTGTTGGATATTTGGTATTATTATTGCAGGTTAGATTCCACAACTTTGTACTGCCACAAGATGGCACTGTTTTCTTGCTTACGTACAGAAGTAAATACTTGTTTATTTGCAGAAGACAGACTGACACAGTGTGGACTGGCCACACAAACTGTTACACACCACAACAGCCTCACACACACCTGAAGGTCTTGTGGCTTGTTGGAAAGTGGGCTTTTGCTGCTCGGCCGTTTCTTTTTCTTAAGGCTGTGGTTAAAGTTGGGTGGGGCTTTTTTGGGTGGTGCTGTGGGGGCCCCGATGTCCTGGCCCTGGGGTCCTGGGACAGGCTCTGGTTCCTCCACCGCCTCCATCATTAGCATGCTCTCTGTGTCCTCCTCACCCATAGTGTCCAATGAGAAAACTACTCAAACATACAACAAACATCACCAAACTTCGTAGTATTAATGTGTGTGTGTGTATGTGTGTATATTTGTGTGTGTGTGTGTGTTTGTATATGTGTGTATATATGTGTGTGTATATTTGTATATGTGTGTGTGTGTGTGTGTGTGTGTGACCTGTAACTGTGTCCAGCTCCACAGGAGTGTGTTGGGCCTCTGGCTGTGGAGGAGGCAGGAACACAGGAGCCATTCCTGGAGGAGGGATGTAGGACACCTGCAGGGTTACTGTGGCCTGTACAGAAAAAACAGAGTACAGAGACTGTGCTGTGATGACTGTGCAAAGCTGTGCTGTAATGAAACATGAAGTCATTCCAACCCTGAACACTGATTGGATCAGAACTGTTTTTTTAATTACTACATTTACTCAGAATCTAAATATTTAAAATGCTTAAAGTTTGTAAGAAATACAACTTAAAATAAATGGTTTAAAAATGATGTGCAAGTGAGTAACATTTTTATTTTTCAAATATCCTTTTGGGCTGAAAAACAGAAGCTTCTCATTCGGGTTGTTTAGAGATAAAACCGGTGTCAGGGTGATACCGTATATTCTACTTTCCTCAAATGATTTCTGACTTTAGCTATTTCAAGATCACATGAGAGCTAAGAAAACGAACTCCACCTTTGCCTCTCCATCACTCAACATCACCCTTCATGCAAACACAAACTTACACAATGACAGGAAATAACTCTTTTTAAGTAAGAAATAGCCTAGCTGTATTTCTTCTAAAACTCTTTCTTAAATGATGCGACCACAGGGCTGATGCGACCGCAGCACTGATGCGACCGCAGCACTGATGCAGCCGCAGGACTGATGCGACCTGATTTTGGAGATTCTTTGCAGTAGGGCAGAGGTGGAAACTTCTCAACATCTCTACACTTGTTTCATCAGCTCTCTTGATGTCCACAGGAGAACTGGAGCTCTGCAGATCTGACCAGCTCACGTTACTAAATGGTCTTACAGGAAAAGGGCTGAGATGTGAGAAAATTGCTTTGCTTTTGTGTGAGTGTGTGAATTTTATCCTACATAAGCAGCCTGAATTCACTGACTGAGACTCCATCAGTCAATGTGCAAATGTGATCAAGAAAAAAGAGAGAGAGAGAGAGAGAGAGAGAGAAAGAGAGAGGGAGAGACACACACCCCTGTATTGTTTCTCTTGGTGTCCACCAGCGACACTGTGAAAGTGGCCGCTAGATTTGGAGAATTAAGAACGTCTCGAAGAGCGACCCGGCACTCCCCGAGAAACCTGACAGACACAAAAGATGTTAGCATCAGACACTGATTGTTTAAACACGTCAAGCAATAAACCTTCACACACACACACACACACACAGTCTCCAGAGTAACAAACACTGACACTGAAGACAACATCTGACCATGAGTGACAAATGTTTCATCGTCTGGCCAGTTTGACCTAAAAATGGCTTTTTGTCTGTTTTCTGAGGTGGTTTACAGTCAGATAAGGGTTATAAGAGACGCAATGACTCACTTCCTGTGAGCATTTCCCTCCATCCAATTCACCCTTCCTTCCTTTTCTCTCTCTCTGCTCCTGTGACTGCGTTCTCCATGTTTAGTTTAAGTTAAGTTGCAAAGTATAGGTAGGATACCCAGCTAACAGGGAACGTTCTCAGAACATTGTCTACAAGTTCTCTGGAAGTATCAAAAACGTTCTTGCATCATTGTAGAACGTTTCTAACATTCTCAAACAGGGTAGATTTTAAATACACTTCATTGATTTATACAATAATGTAATATATAAGGGTTTCTGATCTAATGGACTCTGATTATGGTGTTTCTGTAACTATAATAACTTATTTTTTATGCCAAGACATTCCAAGTGAACGAATGCATTTTTAGCCAGTGCCAATTTGACTTTCTGCACGTCTTTAAAACAAGATATAAATCAAATAGTAATCCACTGTAATAGATCAATAACTGTGATGCATGAATTACAGCTAGTTATTAGCGTGATTATGTTCTAACAGCAGATGTAACGTTTCACATCAGGACAGTTTCATCATTAGATGGATAATTAAAGAACTGCCTCTGGGAACAATGAGGACACGAAACACGGAGAGACTGTTTACGCATCTCTCACAAATGCCAGCGCTCATTTAAACAATGGAGCATTCCGTGAATTCTACAGAACTCCCAAATGAACTGAGAGACTGTCTGCCATCATCAGCAGGCAAACCGGCTGCGGTTACTTAATCCTCAAAGGAATTCTTGCTTCACACACATACACTTTAAAACTGCAACCCCTAACTGCAACTCCTAACCCCTAACCCCAGGTTACATTGCCTAGTGTACATTACAAAGTTATGTCGCAGGATCTAGTGTAGAGATGTTAACACTTGACTTTTTTTTATGTACATTTTAGTCAAATGAAGTCAAACATTTCCAGAATATCAGACAGACAACTCAAACTATAAATTATCATTATAAACTTACTGGTGTGAATCGAGGTGAGGTTAGAAGATTCACTGAACACTGATCTGTGATGTACTTACTCAATAACCGACTTATTTGTAATCAAAGAACGTTTGGATTGCAGCTTTAATGATGAGAGACAAGGAAATGGAAGTTCTACCTGTTTCTGCCCATTTTCTCATGGTCCTTGACGACAACATGAAGTTCTGCAGCAGAATCTAGAGGAACACCCTTCAGATCCCACTCAAAGCCCTGTAAGAAAACAAGACAAGAATAAAATGGCTGCAGAAGAATCTGTTTTAAACGCGTCATTCTGTAACTCAGAACTAAAGAGTCATGGATCAAACCTCGTTCCACACTGGACTGATGTTGTTTTTGATGACTTTGGTCTTCTTTTTAACCCCTACGTAAAGAAAAGAGATTCAGATCAGTTTTATGAAATAATTCAATGTTAAATTTCAATAACATTAATATAACAGTTACAGAATAAAACAGACTTTAGCTGTTAAAGAACGCAATAAAAACAGCATTCAGGGCATGTCTGATACACTCACAAGCATGGTAAGATTGTAAGATAATTGCCGTCTAATGACAGAATCATTATGCTAGTTTGCAAACTATTTGGATAAATACAAAAACTAACTAAGGCTTATTAAGGAAATACGGAATAACATAAGATTTAAAGACAGGACAGGCCGTTTTTTCCAGAAACATTTGTTCATGTTGATTGCATCTTGATAGCAATCACTAACCTGCAATTGCTAACCTCTCTGAAACTGTCTACCCTGCCTTTCAGTGTAAAATAAGCTGTATGTTCTCTCTCTCTCTTCAGGGAAACATTCCATCAAATGAGGGCAAACGAGGCCACGGTTTCTGACATAATATTCCACAGTGGCCGGCCTCCAATAAAACCGTGATGTACATGTTTTTACAGAGAGGAAGACGAACAATGGACACCAACTTCCACTTAACAAATACACATGAAAGATTTCCTCAGGGACTCACATTAAGTAAGAATCTCAGCCTGTTACCAACGTCAGTTTAAAACTGATCTACTGAACAGATTTAAAATGTTCGTTTCAGAAACTCTTGATGCATAATCTTAACAAAAGAATGAACAACGAATATTTCATGATGGACATTCATGTGTAACCTTGAGGTGTTTTTACAGCAGAATTGATTATCTTCCTGTTTTGACCGGAGATGCTGAAAGGTGTGTAAGTAAAAACAAGCTCCTGGCAGAGACGGGGCGGCATTGAGGAAAAACCTTTTGGTCAGTCAGTCTGGATTTGAAATAGACTGAAAACTTTACACAAGTCCCTAGAGGATAACAAAAGGCTGAGGAAAGGGGCAAAGACTGGCTGTCAGAAGCAGATATCCTCAACCAGATCATGGAGGAAACTGGAATGTGACCCTCAAAGTCCAAAAACACAATAAATACCTCAGAAAACATCCAGGAAACCAACACTTATTAAACCTTATTACTGGTGTTGAATCAAACACCTCAAAAAGAGACGTAAACATTTTAAAAAGGAAAATAATGGATTTGCAGGAAATATTATATTTATATTTTTTGTTAAATTATCATGAATCATGGCTGTCATGCTAGCAGTCTGCTTTTCTATCAATACCTTTTGACTAACATTCTGGAAACTTTGAAAAATAATAACCCTGAAAAGTCTAGTTACTGCTTATTCAACGTTTGCTGTCAAACATTTCTTAAAACATTACACAAACACTTTAAAAGTTTTGTATTTGAGAGAACATTAGCCAACGTTCTGAGAACGTTATCTGGGCCTCTCTCTCCTTCACTGTTTGCATATATTGTTGCTTACTCAGAGTTTAAACTCGGTGACAGTTAGACCCGTGTGTCTATAAATGGAGATGGTATGTGATAGCAGATCTGAGGAAATACACACTTACTGCAGCTACTTTTACCCTTAACATCATAAACACAGGAAAACACACACAGAAACACACACACACACACAAACACAATTAAAGAAAACACAAGATCCCAAAGATTTAAAGGAAACTTGCTGGGAACGAGACTGAAAAGCTGAAACTTTATCTGCAAAGTTCGTAACAATTATTAAATATGAAACAAATAGAAAAACAAACTGAAGGTGACTGTTGTTGATGTGTTAATGATGATAGTTTTAAAGCAGTGACCTTGTCTTTGTTAAGCTCTGATTACAGGCCAAAACGTCTGATTTTCCTTCAATTGTTGTGTCAGTGTTAACGGGGGACTCAGGGCCTGTTTCTGACAAAACCAGCGTCACACATGCTTCACTTCTAATTAACAGAGGAAGCACATAAAATATTACATGACTGGGTAAAATATAACCTGTGAATTATGGGGTTTATTCACAGAAATCTTCCCAGCAAAATTTATTTAGTAAATAAACTAAACAAATGAACCAAAGTGACAAAGGTACAACTAACAAACGAATGCATAAACGAGCGAATGAATGAATCATTTAGTATATTTGCAATGCAAGCAAAGTTTTTATAAAGTCAAAACTGTCACATCAAATTACAAAAACAGCTTGTCAAGACTGTAAGCTGATTACCAGAGACGTGGTAAATAATGAGACAGGAACCGCATTGTTTTCCAAAGTATCCTGCAAAAACTATCAGCCAATAACCAAATCTACAAAAACCTTAAAGCTACAGGGTTAACGTTCAAAAGATAAGATGGTTTTATTTACCGTTTTTACTTAAAGATAATTTTGACAACTTTTTTATCCACAGACATGCATGTGTGACCATGACTACAGAAAAAGTTTGCTGTTGTCATGGAAACCCAACATACAAAAACACACGTTCCTGTACATCCCTGTGCGGGAACAGGAAACACAGAACAATGAGAGGAACTGTCACTCAGTTTGTGAGGCAGTCTAAAAGCAGAGAGCGTCTCATTCATTCAAGAATGAATGATTTACTGATTAAACTGAACTATTAGAGTAAAAATCCATATAGAAAATCTTCTGTCTTTTCAAGAGGTTCAATATTATCCAGTATTGCATCACACAATCACATTTCATGGCTGTAATCATCAACCCCTCCCACTGTGATTTTACCAAACTCATCACATACTTGGCAGGTTTCTGTAACCTTTACCCTACAATAATCAATGTCAAAACTTTGTTTGCAAATCCCCGAAAGTCCTCCTCTTGTACCATTAAGGTTTACCAATGAAAATCATGATACATGAACATTAAAACCAAAGGAAAAGAATTTGTCAGTCTAAAACTTGCTACTAAGCATCCCATATTTTCAACAGTTACTCATGTCCATGTCATGTCATTTCATGTCCTCCAATGAGGGCGTCTCGTCTGGAGTCGTTTCTTACCTCTGAAAGTGATGCTAGCAAGTGGGTCACTATGTCTCTCGCCCTTTTCTACATTCCTGAGGTTGGTCGCCCTCTGTAGCAAACACCTCAACATGCTGCCTAGATGTCCAAACAACTCAGAAAGCAAAACCAGCAACCATCAGATCCTGAGGAGAGCAGTCCTGAAGATAAACGTTATCAGATCTCCAGGTCCAGGGAAGAAGATGAAAGTCTCAGCTTACTACAGTCCTGAGGAGATTAAGCTGTCTAGATGAATCTAGATAAGTCTCAAGAACTTCTCACATGCTTACACAGAACAATCCTGCAAGAACTTACTGGAGACAAGCTGACTTCAAGAGAACATTTTCCTCTCCGGTGACCCTGCCCAGAACTCCAGAGGAAACCTAAATATTTCCTGCCACCTCCGTTCTCTCTCTGCCCATCTACATCTGCCCTCTGATGTGGAGAACTTTAAATCTTAAAGTTAAATCATTCAAATAACACAAAAAATGCATCTGACTTAATAATAACTGCTGGTGAAAAGTAATTTTGATGCATTTAAATCTGCACATTGTTCAATTAAAATTCTCTAAACTTTTCAACGAGTTACAAACTTTACACCATATGCAGTAACTAATATTGTCAGTGGTGTTTTACATCATTAGGCTGCATGTATCTGTTTAAGTTTAGTCGAGTTACCTGTATGTAAACATTTCCAGCGTATGAGCGCCACCTACTGTCACAAAAGCTCCATTCAAAATGCTGATTCACCTGCATTTTTTTCCACCTGCATCTAAAATGTATAAAATAATGTTCTGTACATAAAAATAATGTTTTTGAAGTGCAGAAATTGTTGGTTTTATAATGGCACATGGATTGAAGACCCTAACAGTCATTGTTTTGTTTCCAAAGCACCAGAGAACCAGCAAAAAGCATTAAACTAAGCAGTTCAGCCAAACACAGAATGCACGACTCCTCTGATAATAGTTTAAGTTAATCTCAGATGAATGTTGGGTAGTGCTCCACTATATTGATTTTAAACCATGATTTTGCACTTTAACAAACAGCTGCTATGAGCTGATAATACGATTGCCTCATGACTTGCTCAATGCCTCTGTTGAGCAAAACAACTGTATTGATGATAAATGTGTCTGTGACACAAACAAAATTCATTCAAAACTCTAAGATGGGCACCGGCTTTTAAAACTAGCTTGCTATTGCTAGCCTATCTGAAACTGCCCACCCTACCCTAGCAAACAATTCTACTAAGTCGTAAGCATTTTTGGACCTGGTCTGACATTGACCGTTAAAATCAGGATGCAAATATTTACAAGTGAAACCTACTATTTAAACAAACACAAGCCTGGATAGCACAAAAAGGGTCTCCGGTTCCAGCCCACATTATTTATGGACCACCAAAAGCTCTTATTATAAGCTATTAGATCCCCACCAGCGCTAATGACATCAGCATCTCTTACACACACACACAGCTCTGCACCACACACACACACACACTGCAACTGCAACAGGACACCCATATATATATACACACACAAGGCAGAAGCCATCCTAATAATAGCCCCCCGGATGGAATGTAGAAAGTGGGAAGGCAGCAACAAGACCAACTTTGAGAGAATGAACGGATTGTGCAGAAAATAATACGACGTTTCAATGCAAACCACAACTCTGTACACAGTACTCAGCAGAAAACACACACTTGGGTTCGACTAACGCCGGCCCGCAGGCCCCTACCTTCAAACGTGACGGTGCAGTACGCATCACTAACATCTTCATCATGCGTCAGAACATTCTGAGCGCACAGAACAAACACACGCAGCATGAGTTTACAGTAGCTCAGTACAGCAGGACACTGTCAGCTGATCCAGCCCGACCGGTGCACACCGTCTCCAGTGAAGATGGACCGCTAGGGGTGTGTCTGAATCCAAGTAAGTCTCAAAAAATCTACCAGGCTTTCACTCCAAGAAAACAGACAGAGATGACAGGAAAGAGAGAGAGATGGGGAGTGAGAGGAGAGTCAAATCAGCCAGAGACCGCAGCTAGTGTCTGGTGGGATTGTTTTAGGCTGGTTGCTGTGTCACTTCCTGGCAGCTTGTGCGCACACACACACGCTGACACACACACACACGCTGACTCTAAAGCCCCTGGCTTATATACACACTGTCCTTTCAATCACGGACCACAGCAGAATTTAAAGAGACAGGTTACTTTTTGTCAGCACTTGTTAATGCAAACGTGGTTCACAGGTTTGTAACATTATATATCATATATACCAAAAACAACATAAATGTAACCAAGCAATAACATTACGACAGCTAAAAACTGGATGTTTTGAATGTTCCTAGTTCTTTCCAAATAATGTTTTAAAGCTTTATTTTACAGAAACATTCCTATTTATTTGACCAGTGTGTTTCAGTTTCAGCCAGATACTGAATGATAAGAAGTTTATTATATCTATAGGTTTAAGTTTATTATATCTTAGTACAGCTGTCAGTGTAAGCAAACTACTCCACAACACATTACACAGAAAACAGCTGACAACCTTACATACTAACTTCTCATCCCCCCCCCACACAAACAAACAAACAAACAAACAAACAATAGGTATCTTAGTATGTTAACATTCCTTACAAACCACTGACTGCTGAGTATTGAGACACAGCAGCCTGCAAAACTGCCTGATTCTCACAAAAAGTGCTTTATCTCACTATAGGTCACAAGCTAAACAAATAAAGTGTCAACTAGTTAGTCAACAGCCCTAAATTATTCACAGTAACGCCCAGCTATGATACCCTTCACTGGGTATGTTGTTCAGTCCTTAACAACAACAACCACCAGGTAGCAACACCATCCAACATCAAACTGTTATTTATTTATGCTGGTGACTGATGGTCAGTAACTAAATCTTTAAAGGAAGGCTGGCATCTGATGCCAAGCAGTGACATTTGTGTTATGCAAAGACGCATGTTTAAAAACATTAGCAAAACATTTTAAATATATCGCTTACAAGCTGCAATATCTACATTTTTTTAAACAAAAAGTTTATAAAGTTAATTTAGCAAGTTCATAAAGTAAAGGTGGTCACAGATGGACTCCTTACCTTCCCACGACCCACAGATGTAACTTTATAATAATTGTAATATTAGCTGTCGGGTCCGATTTAGCGGTAAACGCACCTGACGTTCGGTCGACGTTGCGTGCTTACGTCACGCGCGTAAACCGGAAGTACGGGACACGGTCACTACATGGCGTTTTGGGTTTATTGTTTCGGCAGGTCTTTAAAGATGAAGATGAAGTAACAGCTAAAGCGTTAAAAACTGAGACAGAAATTGTTTTCTCCTGTTTAACAGGTGAGTCTTTACTGGCACTTTGAGTCACTTAACATATAACAATCAGATTCATCCGCGTGGAGCAGCCGAAGCACAACCCACAAAAATAATATCACTCCGCAAGTTATGCTCTGTTTGTTTTCAGTCTTGCAATCCGCTTTATGTTATTATTATTGTATTGTACATAGCATATTTAAACTATGTTACATGTTGTTTCATATATAAGAACCATAAGAATATTAAGATTTAGGGAAAAATGTAACAGAGGTCTTTGCCCCTTAAAATGTTTATTCCCTATAACTATATTTATAGATTTACATTAAAATCTCTGACCGGATGTGTTAGGACCAACACTTATATTTGCTTAAATTGGGTGTGTTGACACACAGTTTACACCGAACTGAAACTGAAACTTTTAATGCGACTTGCTATTTAAATATTGCAGCCTCTCCTTACCTTGGTCCTGAATACATAAAGCATTCAGATCTGTGACAACACTGCAAACAGGTAAGAACAGAGTGTTGTTGTTGTAATTGTTAGATTAGAAAACACCTCTTAAAATATATGACCTATGTTTATTAATAGTGTATTTTATACAAATGTTTTACAATATTTTGCATATTTTATGAGGTTTTTCCAAAAGACTTCTTAATGTTATCATTTGGAACGTGGTTATGATAACTGGGTTATGATAACTGGGTTATAGAGATTTGGAAAGCTGGTTATGTCAGAGTTCAATGTCAATCAAAATACAACTGATACTGTTTTTATAAGAACATTGCATCAGAACAAGTATTCGTCAGAAAATAGTGGTACAGTACGATAACTCATAAATAAACCATAAGTTTCAACAATAAAATGAAACTAAAACATAAATGTGTCACTTTCAGTTTCACTTTGTAGGAAGACAGATGAGTGAGGAGATCTGTTCCTTTAAATTGAGTCTTTACAATGAGAACTACAGTACATTAAATATTACAGTAGTTTAATATTCTGTTATTCTATGAGTGTCTCTAAACCATAATAGCTAGTCTCGCTTTACCTGTAAACTGCTGTTCTGTAGTATATGACACAACCACCTGATGTTCCTGAAGGTCATGGCTTCGTCCAGCGCTTGCCTCTCTGATGGGCAGATCCAGTGTGACGTTTGTTCAAACACGTTCACTGACCTTGTCTCCCCTTCGTGTGGACACAGCTTCTGTGACGACTGCATTGATACATGCTGGGAAAACAAACAGCTCTATGAATGTCCACGGTGTATAAAAGAATCATCTCATGTTCTGTGCGATGTCTGCTGTGGAAATAAGCTAAAAGCGGCAAAGTCCTGCTTACAATGTGTAACGTCTTACTGTGAGAAACACCTTGACTATCACAAAACTGCACCGAGACTCATGAGGCACAAACTGATCAACCCTGTGGAGAACCTGGAAGATTATATCTGTTCCAGTCATGAGAAACCACTGGAGATGTTCTGCAAAGACGATCGGACCTTTGTGTGTGTGTTCTGCACAGAAACAGAACATAAGATGCATGACACTGTTGCTATAGAAGAAGAGAGTTCAGACAAGAGGGTGAGACACGTCCAATGTATAAATGCACACGTTTTGCTTTCTGTTTTGTTTTAAATAAAACTTTCTGTTTCCATCCTCAGATTCAACTGGAAAAACAACATAAAGATGTTAAAATGATGATCCGTGAAAGACGCAAGAAGATCAAGTGGATTCAAAGCTTAGTGAAGATCAACAAGGTGCCGTGTTACATATCACAAGAAAATTATAAATAGCTGGACAGCTTTTATAACGTTGGTGGATATAATGCCTTTAAAGCTATAGAACATGTTTTAATGTTCTTCTCAATGTAACCAGAGGAACCATGAGAGAGATAAAGCGTGCAGCACTGAGCTCCTCTTCACACTGATCTCCTGCATTGAGAGACATCAGTCTGAGCTGCTGGAGGCGATGGAGCAGAAGCAGAAAGCAGCAGAGAATCAGGCTGAAGACCTCATGAAAGATATGGAGCAGGAGATCACTGAGCTAAAGAGGAGAGACACCGAGCTGGAGCAGCTCTCAGACATCGAGGATCATCTCCGCTTCCTGAAGGTCAGTGTTTGCTCAGTAAATCTCTCACGATTCTCTGAATCAGAAAACTTGCTGAAATAAACCTCCTGCAATATCGCAGCTGTTCTCATCTGCATGCAGACCTCTGATGCTGAAGTCCTGGAGCAACGTCAGCATCAGCACTGATCTGAACACAGAAATCCTGAGGAAAACTCTTACTTGCCTGCAGGAAAATGTCCAAACGGAAGTCAAAACATTTCTTGAGACATGTAAGAATGTATATTAACCTAAATATACATTTCCAGACATTAAAATATGTAAAAATAAACATTTAATGTTACAATGTCAAATATTTTCATATGTTTTTCCACAGCTCAGGATTCTGTTATTCAGGGATTCAACTTTAAACCAACGTCTGATTCTTCTGTCTCAGATCTTGGGGAGAATATAACTGAACCGAACAAAGCTGATAAGATATTTGTTTTTGGCAACACCGACTCCGCGTCACAACTTTCATCTCTGGTACCTGAAAGTTCTTCATGGATGCAGAAGGAAAGATCAAACAAGGATGCGTCTGCTCCGTTTAGCACACAGCAGGATGTCCTGGAAGACTTCTTCTCAAAGACTAAGACCAGCAATGCTCTACAAGAAGGCAAAATCTACTTCACTCTGGGTAAAATGGACAAAAACTCTTCTTCTCTAAGTAAAGCAGTGAAAAAAAATAAAGTCAAGTTTGATGGTGAGAATAAGATGTGTCTTTACAGTGTGCATGCCTGTTGCTAATATTAGCATTGCTAACAACTGTATATTAACATTATTTTTTACATTAACAGATCTGACTACAATACAGAAACTCTATGCAGGTAACAAACAATTTGAGTTTGTTAAAATCTCCAAACCTCTCCAGTTCCCAGTGCCAAATTTGCTGCCTATGAAATACTCATTGCTTTAAATGTGTCTTTTGCAGTGCATGTGGTTTTGGACTCTAACACGGCTCACCCTAAACTTCTTCTGTCTAAGAATGGAAAACAAGTGACACATGGAGAAACTTGGACAGATGTTCCCAATAACCCGGAGAGGTTTGATTCCTCCGCTTGTGTTCTGGGAACGGATGGCTATTCCTGTGGGAGATTTTACTTTGAGGTGGAAGTCGGTGAAGAACCAGAATGGGGTGTTGGTGTGGCCAGAGAGTCCATCAACAGAAAGGGGAAAATAACTGTGAGCCCAGAGAAAGGGTTTTGGACTATAAAGCTTCGAAACAGGAGTGAGTATGTGACTAATGTCTCACATCCCATCTGTCTGTCCCTGAAGCAGACGCCTCAGAAAGTGGGTGTGTTTGTGGATTATGAGGAGGGCCTGGTCTCCTTTTATGACGTGGAGGCCAAGTGTCTCATCTTTTCTTTCACAGGTCAGTCTTTCACTGAGAAACTCCATCCATTCCTCAGCTCCTTCAACAGAAAAGCAGATGTGAACCCAAATCCTCTGATCATCTCTACTGTCAGCTATCTATCTATCTAACAAAAATCTATCTATCTATCTATCTATCTAACAAAAATCTATCAAACTGTCTATCTATCTATCTATCTATCTATCTATCATCTATCTATCTATCTATCTATCTATCTATCTAACAAAAATCTATCAAACTGTCTGTCTATCTATCTATCTATCTATCTATCTGTCTATCTATCTGTCTATCTATCTATCTATCTATCTATCTATCTGTCTGTCTGTCTATCTATCTATCTATCTATCTATCTATCTATCTATCTATCTATCTATCTATCTATCA